>WNGS01092210.1:43178395-43211648 GCA_020271785.1 Procambarus virginalis | reverse complement strand
CGGCCCTCACGAATACCACATCGCATTTTAACGCACAAATCCCCATCGGCCAAAAATTGATGTACTCCAAAAAAATCACAGCGGCTCGCCAAAATTTACGTGATGTCCCGTTAAATCCAGTTAAATTAACATTAACACAAATAATTAAATCCAGCAGAACTTGGTTAGACTTCGTGGGTATTTCTGGTCGTGAAGGCTGATTCATGTCACTCCCGTGAGTCTGGGATGGTATCTCTCTCTCCTGTGTAAATATATAAGATCATAGGAACCTACAGAAGGCCGTAATGGGATCACCATAGCCCGTGCTATATGGAACTTCGTTCCGAGTAGCTAAATCTAAAACAACAACAACAATACAGAAGGCCTATTGGCCCATGCGAAGTGGCTCTTATTTATTAACTCAGTTCATTCATATCTACCAGGCCTATGCTGGAAACGATCCCTAAATCTATACTATGTTGCCCGAACTCTCATAGACATCTATTCCAAATTGGTCTTTTCCCGGGGTCTTTTCTGAATCTAAACTGATCCAATTTGTATCCATGGTTTCGTATTTTATACAACAGAGTATCCCCTCTAGTTATTGTAAGAATTACTACAGTGGATACCCCGGATGCGTCCGGCTCTCTCTCTCTCTCTCTCTCTCTCTCTCTCTCTCTCTCTCTCTCTTCTTCCCCCTTCTATTTCCCTCTTCCCAATATCTCCCTCTTTCTCATCTCCCACCCCCTTTCACTTTCCCTCCTCTCCTGCCCTCTTACTCCCTCTCTCCGTCTGTCTCCACATCTCTCCTTCCCTCTTTTCAAATATACCTCCTCTGCCACCATTCCTTTCTTCTCTCTCTCTCTCTCTCTCTCTCTCTCTCTCTCTCTCTCTCCTCTCTCTCTCTCTCTCACTCGGGAAAAATTGTGCAATGAAGCACTGAAACTGCCGAATATGTCTACGGGCAACACAACTAATATTTCAGATTTGACTTCATAAAATTGCACAGGGGGTGGCGGGGTGTTTTATATATATATATATATATATATATATATATATATATATATATATATATATATATATATATATATTGAATTGTGGCATTAGAGCCGATCCCGATTAGTCTATGACATTCCATACCCCACATGTGCCATGTGTGAAAATTGGGTGAGGCTAGCGCAGAGTGTCTGGCCTCCAAACACTCTCTCTAATTAATGACTATATAAACCTATACCACTAAAGGCATTGTTACCTATAATACACCTATAATGATCGACAATGGCAATGAATATAATGATCTACACCTTAGTATCTCCATTTACTATTAATGAAAATAAACTACTGTAGTGATGATTGAACTAAAAGACTCCAGAATGCAATATTCTACATCTGTCATTGTATAAGTGTCATCTTGTTATGGCATTCATTTGTTATTTGTCTTGAACTTTCTCAACAACATTGAGAAAGATCTTGGATTTCTCTTTTAGTACCAGTGTTGAGAGTTTTGCTGAGCAGTAAACTCTTTGTACTAAAAAGAGAAGTACTACTTCTCTTTTTAGTATTTAAGAGTTTACCCCTTCGCACCTCTAAATAATTTTATTTTTCAAAATTAGTTTAAGTTTAGCAATGAGTACACATACACACTGTATGTGTACATTATGAATGTGTACACATACACATTGAATGTGTACATTATGAATGTGTACACATACACATTGAATGTGTACATTATGAATGTGTAGCTCCTGTCCCCACAGTTGAACATTACTCAAATGTTCTTTGTATATGCAGTCATAGGAATTTGAATTTAAATCAAATATAATGATTTAAATAATTTATTAACTAAATTATTATGCAGAACAACTAACTATTACCAGGCAGAACAACCAACTATTACCAGGCTGAACAACCAACTATTACCAGGCAGAACAACCAACTATTACCAGGCTGAACAACCAACTATTACCAGGCAGAACAACTAACTATTACCAGGCAGAACAACTAACTATTACCAGGCAGAACAACCAACTATTACCAGGCAGAACAACCAACTATTACCAGGCAGAACAACTAACTATTACCAGGCAGAACAACTAACTATTACCAGGCTGAACAACCAACTATTACCAGGCTGAACAACCAACTATTACCAGGCTGAACAACCAGCTATTACCAGGCAGAACAACCAACTATTACCAGGCAGAACAACCAACTATTACCAGGCAGAACAACTAACTATTACCAGGCAGAACAACCAACTATTACCAGGCAGAACAACTAACTATTACCAGGCAGAATGGTAAAAGTTTAATATTATGGGAGAGAGGAAAATTATGAACGGACGATGCAGTTGGGTGTAGCAGGAAAATCCCATTACACACACAATGGGTATTAAGAACCTGACAATGTGACATTCTTAGCCTGTCGGCCCGGCGAGCTTCCCCCTCCTTCGCCAGGTGGATCATCAGGTGGATTACCAGGTGGATCACCCGCCACCACAGGTAGTTAAGAGGTTACTTAAGTGGGCCCCAGACTAGCCTCCACCACAGGTTGTAAAGTCTAGTAGGGAGTAACAGAGACTGACTCGTGTGCCTATGGATCCTTTTGAAGGCGACAGTTGCATGCAATTCACGAAGCAAGTGTTCAACCCGCGGCTACGGCTACACACTCGAGGCTACGCACTCGAGGCTACGCACTCCCGGCTACGCACTCGAGGCTACGCACTCGAGGCTACAAACTCGAGGCTCCACAGCCTCGATTGCAGGCTCCAGTACCTGGTCCAGCAGGCTCCAGTACCTGGTCCAGCAGGCTCCAGTACCTGGTCCAGCAGGCTCCAGTACCTGGTCTAGCAGGCTCCAGTACCTGGTCCAGCAGGCCACAATACCTGGTCCAGCAGGCTCCTGTACCTGGTCCAGCAGGCTCCAGTACCTGGTCCAGCAGGTTTCAGTACCTGGTCCAGCAGGTTCCAGTACCTGGTCCAGCAGGTTCCAGTACCTGGTCGAGCACGGCTGAAACATCTCTCACGACGGCCGTTGTCACTCCAGCCAGGTCATTAACCCTTCCGTTAACAGCTAAACAACTTTCTCTCCCCTCTACGACCCTACGACACCCCCCCCCCCTCGTCTATAGCACCGGAGGCCTCACCCCCAAGACGAACCAGCAGTGAACATACCTTGAAGTGAGGGCTAACTTACATTGACTTAGATGCAACTTACTCAAACTTTAGTATAACTGAATTAGTCTTAGATACAACTTACTCAAATTTAAGCCTAACTTTCACAAAGTTAGGTGTAACATATCCAAGCTTAGTTAACCAACCTTACTTAAATTTAAATATAACATTCTTCTAAGTTATAAATATGGATTTTCCATAGAGTAGATGGAAGCGTTTGGACCACCAGCTGTGGGAGCGGGGCGTCAATGCCTGGAGTAGTCCTTCTAACATTAAGACTTCTAACATTAGGACTCCTCTAACATTTACATTTACATTATCCCTTCAGGGGCTTCTCGGAGCTCCTGGACTGGTCCTACGGTGGCGAGAGGTTGTGAAGCTCTTCTTAACTCCTTGTTTTCCACTTCACGTAGCTTTGCATGTTACTTGGAGAGGTGGGGGGGGGTGGGGGTTAGGGGTAATAAGCTAGCTTTGCCCCAACCTCCTGTGGCCATAACCACCACAACCCCCCGCCCCCTTCCTTCCCCTCACCACCATTACCCCTCCCCCTCCCTCCCCAGCACCAGCACGGTGGGAACAAGCCGGTGAAAATAATGACTTATCTGGAGACAAACTTCACGCTCGGAGGAGCGCAAAGTTGGGCGCGGGTGAGGCATCGATCCTCGAGTTCCACACTGAGTTATTATGCATATAATACTCTCCTCTCCCATGGGAGCTGCACCTCTACCTCTCCTCTCCCATGGGAGCTGCACCTCTACCTCTCCTCTCCCATGGGAGCTGCACCTCTACCTCTCTTCTCCCATGGGAGCTGCACCTCTACCTCTCCTCTACCATGGGAGCTGCACCTCTACCTCTCCTCTACCATGGGAGCTGCACCTCTACCTCTCCTCTCCCATGGGAGCTGCACCTCTACCTCTCCTCTCCCATGGGAGCTGCACCTCTACCTCTCCTCTCCCATGGGAGCTGCACCTCTACCTCTCCTCTCCCATGGGAGCTGCACCTCTACCTCTCCTCTCCCATGGGAACTACACCTCTACCTCTCCTCTCCCATGGGAGCTGCACCTCTACCTCTCCTCTCCCATGGGAGCTGCAGCTCTACCTCTCCTCTCCCATTGGAGCTGCACCTCTACCTCTCTTCTCCCATGGGAGTGGCACTCACTGTGGAGGCATCATTATGAAAGCATCAGTTTGGAGGCATCGCTATGGAGGCATCATTGTGTTGACATCACGTAGGAGGCATTACAGAGGAGGCATCACAGAGGAGGCATCACTGTAGAGGTCTCCAAGTGAAAGCATCACTACGGAGGCGAGACATTTCTGTGGAAGCATCAATTCGAGGCATCTCTCTGGAGGCAATACTGTGCAGGCGTCAAGGTCAAGTGATGAGTTCATGTCTGTAACCAGCTGGTGCAAGTGTAATAATCTCATGGATTATATCCTTTAATATCTTATCTTCAATTATTAGGCAGACATTGCTGTGTTCCCACAAAATATTTAACATTTGTCCCAGCCATAGGCTCAATATAGCTCTTCCAGGCAGTTTTACAGTAGCTGGTTGATCCTATTGCAATCTTGGTGCAAGGGGATCCATGACAAGCAATTCCTTTGTCCATTTATGGCCATAATTACACTAAGCTTTTTGTCGATGGGCATTCTAATTTTTAATTTAGTCATTGTCTCACGTTCCATGTATTGCATTGTGACGAAATCTTGACTGACAAAGACATATTGTTCAAATCTTACTACGAAGTCGTATAAAATCATTCATTTTACCCTTACGATAGGTTTACAGTCAGGGAGCACTCTTAGTCTGTCTACTATCCTCTGGCTAGAAGAGGACCTTCAAAAGCCAGACTCAACTTTCCTTCGGGTCGTCTGAACCTGAAATCTCCCACTATGATAAGGTGGCGGTCCGCGAGGGTGTGACGGATATCCTCAATAAAAACGTCCAGAATGGGGGGGGGGATTTTATCGCTGGGAATTCATTCAAACGTGAAACATCTCGTAGCTTAGATATTTCCTGGAGACTCGAGTCGCTCTCCACGCCAACACTAATGTTCAGAGTTCGGAAATGATTCAACGAATGAACATCATGGACTTTATATATATATATATTATATATATATATATATATATATATATATATATATATATATATATATTATACATATATATATATTCCAAGTATATACTCTAATATACTATGGAGTCCAATGATTCTCTGGGCAGGGGCACTTGGGCGAGCAAATTATCACCAAATACGTTGGCCCTTTTATGAATTAACTCATCAGAGCAGCGGCCCCTGATGAGTCAACTCACCGCTAGACAAGCAGCTAATACAGAATTCATGACACAATTATCCATATTACATAGGCTTCAATATTAATTTTAGGCCAAAAGTGTGATGGTGGTGGCTATTGTTTTCTCACGGGCGGCCGAGTCTGCTGCTCCAGGATATTGGATCAATAAATACAGCCGCTGGGGATTTACTGAGTCAATGCCGGCTTCCGCCGTCGGTGTAAAATAAGCAGGAATTCTCCCAAATAACCAAATGAGGCCGGATATTCTGGGAAACAGCCTTGGTAAGTCGGAAACATCGCGCCACACACAGTAGTTGAAAACTTCCTGAAACAGCTAAATAAAACATTCTTTTTCTCGGAAACAGCCAAGAGTTGGTTGGGAAGGAGATGGAGTGGCCTGCAGGAGGCCGGGGGACACCACATGGGCAGGAGGTATGCAGGAAGCCATCAGGAGGCCCTGCAGAAGCCCAGGATGTAGGCAGGAGGAGTCAATGATGGCAGAAACGGACCAGGAGGTGGACAGATATTTTTTAATAACAGAAGTTACCAGGAGTGGTGAAACTCCCTCACGCTCTGGTGAAACTCTCTTACGTTCTGGTGAAACTCCCTCACGCTCTGGTGAAACTCTCTTACGTTCTGGTGAAACTCCCTCACGTTCTGGTGAAACTCTCTTACGTTCTGGTGAAACTCCCTCACGTTCTGGTGAAACTCCCTCACGCTCTGGTGAAACTCCCTCACGTTCTGGTGAAACTCCCTCACGTTCTGGTGAAACTCCCTCACGCTCTGGTGAAACTCCCTCACGTTCTGGTGAAACTCCCTCACGTTCTGGTGAAACTCCCTCACGTTCTGGTGAAACTCCCTCACGTTCTGGTGAAACTCTCTCACGCTCTGGTGAACTCTCTCACGCTCTGGTGAAACTCCCTCACGTTCTGGTGAAACTCCCTCACGTTCTGGTGAAACTCTCTCACGCTCTGGTTAAACTCTCTCACGTTCTGGTGAAAGTCCCTCACGTTCTGGTGAAACTCTCTCACGCTCTGGTGAAACTCCCTCACGTTCTGGTGAAACTCTCTCACGCTCTGGTTAAACTCCCTCACGCTCTGGTGAAACTAATACGCTCTAGTTACTATTCGAAACTTACCCCTACTAAATAAATCCTTCCATTTATAAAAAGAGGCCGCCAGACATTACCGAGGTCCCGCGCCCAAGTGAACAACGCGTTAGTCTTGACCTTTACTGCTTCTAGCCACGGTGTTGTCACTTATTCATATATTACACAACCCAACAAGCACGCTTGCCTCTCAGACCCTCTCTACCTCTCAACCACTCATCACAGATAGTAATGTATCCCTCTCTCACTTATAATCTACTCCAATAGCAACAAATACATAGAAGTACTATTAAGAATTCTGGAAACAAAGTGTCCAAGAAGAGTCTCAAAATATTGCATACCAATGCTGATGGTGTCACAAACAAAGCCAAGGAAATAAAAGAATGGGTTGGTGAAAAAGAACCTGATATAATTGCAATAGGGGGAAATATATTGAATTATATGATCTCTGACACAATATTTCCATAGGGAATACCAAGTAATAAGGAAAGGAAGGAAACAGTCACGGAGGGGGAGTGGCACTAATAGTATAACGAAAGTGGAAGTTTGAGGAACTAGAAGATCGAAATACAAATTGAGAATTACGTATGTAAGCAAACATTCACATGGGTTTAGGGAAGGGGAATCATCACTAACGGACCTAATGGAGTACTGTGGGAAAGTAACAAAAATATGGCAGGACAAAGAAGTTTGGGTAGATTGCATATTTATGTACTACCAAAAAGTCTTTTACACAGTACTTTCAAGAGATTAGTACACAAACTTTATAGGATAATACAGACGGGAGTTACATACGTAATTACATACAGCAAGGGGGAGGGAAATCAGACTCCCTGTAATGATTAGAAAAAAAGACCTGAGACTATATATATATATATATATATATATATATATATATATATATATATATATATATATATATATATATATATATATATATATATGCGGAAAAACACATTGAAAATGTGGTTTTCAGAGAATGCTGAACGCGTTTTCGGCCAGTTAAGCCTTCCTCAGAGATAGATTCCGAAAGAGAAAGATTAACGAAAACTAACATTAGCGAAAATTTACGAGGATTTAGGTATATCTAATCCACCTGTTATTGTGACGTGCGCATATGTAAGCTCCGGCCTGACTCTCGAGAGAGGTACAGGTTGGATCCGGTGATGGTTGGGTTGTCCACAAGAGGGTTTGAGTGTTGTAGGGTAAATTCGGATAAAGGGATGTATGGCTCAGGACAAATTTATGGAGACTGACTGGGGCGTTGTGGAGCAGGATGGATAGTGTGTGGCTTGAATTGGAAGAGGCAGAAGGGCCATGTGGGAGAGGGATAGGTAGTGGAAGTAAGAGAAAGGGGATTTTGAGTGAAGATTTTGAGTAGGTACCAAGACTCCACGTATCATGAACCAGTGGTGGCCTGTACCGTGACACCGTGCACCGTGAACCAGTGGTGGCCTGTACCGTGACACCGTGCACCGTGAACCAGTGGTGGCCTGTACCATGACACCGTGCACCGTGAACCAGTGGTGGCCTGTACCGTGACACCGTGCACCGTGAACCAGTGGTGGCCTGTACCGTAACTCTGCCAATGCAGGTTAAAGTGGAAGCGCCCATCGCCGTGGTAATGGCCATTACTGGCTCTGTGCTCGCTGCCAACACATCCGCCAAACAGTTTTACGTCAGCTGGGCTGTTGACACCAGCCGAGCGGGTGAGTGGGGCTCCTCGTCTGACCTTGTGCATTATCTTGTGTCATACTCACGCACACATACACCCACACACGCACGCACGCGCGCACACACACACACGCAGTGTGTTCACACGAGTTAGGAGCCTGATAGCTGAATGGACAGCGCTTCGGCCTCGTAATCCTAGGGTCCGGGTTCGATCCCCAGGTGATGGCAGAAACAAAAAATGGGCAGTTTCTTTCACCCAGTTACCTAGCAGTAAATAGGTACCTGGGAGTCAGACAGCTGCTACGGGCTGCTTACTGTGTATGTGTGTGTGTGTACTCACTTAGTTGTGCTTGCAGGGGTTGAGCTTTGGCTCTTTGGTCCCGTCAATCAACTGATGTACAGATTCTCAAGCCAATTGGGCTCTATCATATCTACATTTGAAACTGTGTATGGAGTCAACCTCCACCACATCACTTCCTAATGCATTCCATTGACTAACTACTCTGACACTGAAAAAGTTCTTTCTAACGTCCCTGTGGCTCATTTGGGTACACAGCTTCCACCTGTGTCCCCTTGTGCGTGTACCACCCGTGTTAAATAATCCATCCTTGTCCACCCTTTCATGTGTGTGTGTGTGTGTGTGTGTGTGTGTGTGTGTGTGTGTGTGTGTGTGTGTGTGTGTGTGTGTGTGTGTGTGTGTATGGAAAAACATTTGTTAGTAGTAGTTAGTAACAGTTGACTGACAGTTAAAAGGCGGGCCCAAAGAGCAGAGCTCAACCCCCGCAAGCACAACTAGGTGAATACACAAACACACACACACACACACACACTCAGCTGTAATTTAAGTGTCCAGTTTACAGCCAAATTCCGTGTATACTAAAGCATTTTAGTGTTTAGTTGAGGAGCAAGTGGTAAACTTTGACGCCATGTTGACATCAAACGAGTCATTTATACCAAAAGCGAACAAAACGCAATATTTTCAGAGCTACAAATAAATGTTGTGATTCTAATAATGACTATGTCAACTTGCCGTGTTGTTCTCGTCACTCTCTTGCCTAATTAATGTACTGTAATATTTATGTAAATTGTCCCAATATATATATATATATATATATATATATATATATATATATATATATATATATATATATATATATATATATATATATGCAGAATAACCACATGTGAAAAATAGAAAATGCTTAACGCGTTTTCGGCTAATTCGCCTTCATCAGAGCAAAGTAGAATGGAGATGAAGATGAATGAAGAATAGAACATGAAATAGAAGAATAGAACATGAAGATGAATGAAGAATAGAACATTTTCTATTTTTCACATGTGGTTATTCTGCATACTTGGATCAGTGTTTTTTGTGATCATTGTTGCATATATATATATATATATATATATATATATATATATATATATATATATATATATATATATATATATATATATATATATGCAACAATGATCACAAAAACACTGATCCAAGTATGCAGAATAACCACATGTGATCTTCATTCTACTTTGCTCTGATGAAGGCGAATTAGCCGAAAACGCGTTAAGCATTTTCTATTTTTCACATGTGGTTATTCTGCATATATATATATATATATGCAACCATTTATGAATAAACACTATGATTTGATTCGATTTAGATATCTTGTCTAACTATAAACAACTACTTTGACAGGTGGTTATACGATCTGTTTCATATTTTTGTCTCTGAAATGACTAAGTATGACCTCTTATTTAAAAACATGTGAATTGAATTTGACATTTAAAACAATAATCAGTGCATTCAGCTTGCTCATGTACTCAAACAATTTTGGTATACATTCAAGTTTTCATGTCTGGCAAGATAGTTTTCCAAATATGTGTGTTGTACATTCCTGTAAATGGAGGTAGCTGTTATTGTACTGTACATGTTTACTTAGTTAAAATGTGCGCTAGTGAAGAACATTATTATCCTTCACGCTGGTGGATGAGAACAATATTGTTCTACACGCTAGTGGAGGAGAACACTACTGTTCTCCAGGGGTGCTGAACAACATCTGCAGTAAAGTTTGATCGTGCTGGGCCCCTCGTCAGAGCATCTGCGTGTGTGTTAGAGTGCGTGCTTCACGCGCGGGGATGCCTCTAGTGCCGGCACCTCGCCATCTTGCCTCTCCTAGCTGGCACCAGCCCCGGCACCTGTCCCCACAAGGCACGAAGTGTCTGCTCACAGGCTTGGTGACCGCCATGGCTTGAAAGCCCTCAAGAGTGTGAACACCGCCCCCAGCGAGGGGGACGTCTCCTGGGGCCCCCAGCGAGGGGGACGTCTCCTGGGGCCCCCAGCGAGAGGGACGTCTCCTGGGGCCCCCAGCGAGGGGGACGTCTCCTGGGGCCCCCAGCGAGGGGGACGTTTCCTGGGGCCCCAGCGAGGGGGACGTTTCCTGGGGCCCCAGCGAGGGGGACGTCTCCTGGGGCCCCCAGCGAGGGGGACGTCTCCTGGGCCCCCAGCGAGGGGGACGTCTCCTGGGCCCCCAGCGAGGGGGACGTCTCCTGGGGCCCCCAGCGAGGGGGACGTCTCCTGGGCCCCCAGCGAGGGGGACGTCTCCTGGGCCCCCAGCGAGGGGGACGTCTCCTGGGGCCCCCAGCGAGAGGGACGTCTCCTGGGGCCCCCAGCGAGGGGGACGTCTCCTGGGGCCCCCAGCGAGGGGGACGTTTCCTGGGGCCCCAGCGAGGGGGACGTTTCCTGGGGCCCCAGCGAGGGGGACGTCTCCTGGGGCCCCCAGCGAGGGGGACGTCTCCTGGGCCCCCAGCGAGGGGGACGTCTCCTGGGCCCCCAGCGAGGGGGACGTCTCCTGGGGCCCCCAGCGAGGGGGACGTCTCCTGGGCCCCCAGCGAGGGGGACGTCTCCTGGGCCCCCAGCGAGGGGGACGTCTCCTGGGGCCCCCAGCGAGGTCTCTGGTCTTCCCTCCGTATACCTCTGGGTTTTGCCTCGCCAACACACTAACACTTCATGAAACAAGACGGCCGGATAAAAGTGCCGTGCCCAGGCAGTTCAGGTGGACCCATCCTCACCTCCAGCTCTCACTGTGCTACTGCAGAGGAGCCATTCCTCGCCCTCTGTGGCCAGTCATTACAGCCGGTTTCCACAGGAGCGATTCACGTGTGATAAACTAGTAGGGAAAACGACTTAGTGGGCGCGACGTAACACCACTCTCCGCCACCCCGCAGATTTTACGCTAGTTTGCTCATTATGCGGGGGCCAATGCGGGCCTAATTACTCAACTACCTGATTACTTGCAGTCTTAATTATACAAACTTCTTTAATTACAACTCATCAAAATTCCAAAGCTCGCGAGTACAGAAGGACTGCTATACAACGGTATATTAAATGAAATTGAGTAATTTATCTCCAAAGTTTTCAAAACAGATGACAATGAGAAAAAACAGGGGTGGCCGGACAAGACCGCCACGACGCAGGGGTTATCTTGAGATGATTTTAGGGCTTAGCGTCCCCGCGGCCCGGTCCTCGACCAGGCCTCCTTTTTGTTACACATCCCCAGAAAGCAGCCCGAAGCAGCTGTCTAACTCCCAGGTACCTATTTACTGCTAGGTATCACTAGGGACATCACAGTGAAAAAACACTTTCTCTTTGTTTCCGCCTCCACCGGGGATCGAACCAGGAACCACAGGACTACGACCACTCAGCTGTCAGGCCCTTGGTGAGGGTAGGGGAAGGTAACTCTCAGGAGAGAGCACTAAGACATTACCACTATATAGCACTTGGAGGTAATTATCTGGAGAAAGACACAGGAATGGAATGGTGCCCAACCCCAGGGACCGTCGGGTATTGAACACCGACCTGCAAGATGCTTGCCCGTCGCTCAACCGTCCTATCCAAGAGCGCGACAACGGTAATTCTCCTTAACCAGCAACAACACAGTGTCCATACGCCGGTTTTTCCCACAACAATGATCAATAATACCAAAGCGGTTGAGTTTCTTTATGCAGGTAGACAGTGTGTGCACACGCTGAGCAGTGATGCTGTGTACCCGTGACACACGCTGAGCAGTGATGCTGTGTACCTGTGACACACGCTGAGCAGTGATGCTGTGTACCCGTGACACACGCTGAGCAGTGATGCTGTGTACCCGTGACACACGCTGAGCAGTGATGCTGTGTACCCGTGACACACGCTGAGCAGTGATGCTGTGTACCCGTGACACACGCTGAGCAGTGATGCTGTGTACCCGTGACACACGCTGAGCAGTGATGCTGTGTACCCGTGACACACGCTGAGCAGTGATGCTGTGTACCCGTGACACACGCTGAGCAGTGATGCTGTGTACCCGTGACACACGCTGAGCAGTGATGCTGTGTACCCGTGACACAGGCTGAGCAGTGATGCTGTGTACCCGTGACACACGCTGAGCAGTGATGCTGTGTACCCGTGACACACGCTGAGCAGTGATGCTGTGTACCCGTGACACACGCTGAGCAGTGATGCTGTGTACCCGTGACACACGCTGAGCAGTGATGCTGTGTACCTGTGACACAGGCTGAGCAGTGATGCTGTGTACCCGTGACACACGCTGAGCAGTGATGCTGAGTACCTGTGACACAGGCTGAGCAGTGATGCTGTGTACCTGTGACACATGCTGAGCAGTGATGCTGTGTACCTGTGACACACGCTGAGCAGTGATGCTGTGTACCCGTGACGGTGTGGCAGCTACCGTCCTCCAACAACAACAGTGTGGGTGTGTGTGTGTAAACATGCTGGGGACACACACTCCGCGTCCCCGAGTCACGCCTCCCGCCGCGCTCCGCCAACTCTTCTTTTCAACGTTTGAAAGTTTTCACAGAACATTAAACATTCTTCATCCAATAAAAGTTACTTCGACTCTATTTTTAGAAGCGGAACGGGAGAAAGAGACAAGAGGCGGTAAAGAAAAGGGAGTGAATGATAAGAGGAAGACGGAGAATGGAAAGAGGGATAGGAGAACGAGGGAAGCGAGGATGGGATGTGAGTTACGAAGTGAGGAAAGGAGGTGGAGACGGGAGGTGACGTAGGGAGGTGAGGTAGGGAAGTATAGAAGGGAGGTGAGGTAAGGAGGTGGAGAAGGGAGGGGGAGAAGGGAGGTGAGGTAGGCAGGTGGAAGAACAGTCTTGCGAGAGAACACTCCCTGCTGCCATCAGCTGAACATAACTCAACATTACCGTCGAAATTAACGTTGATGAAATACATTAAGTTGTCTTGGTTGCATCGCCCAGAGTGTGGGTAGACGACCAGACATATCTTAACTCTCTCACTCTCACTCTCTCTCTGTAGTGGGCACAGAACAAGCAGGAACAGAATATACTACTTGTGTATTAGGCAGAGAACCATTAAGAACCCGTACACAATTAGCTGATTGGAAGAAGCCGGTTCCCCTTTCTCTGTTTGCCAAAAGAGAGAGAACAAAAATTCTTAATTCAATTCAGAGTTTTATTCTTGCTGGTGAGAACCCTAAACACCGGTCCTTAACTGCTAGTAAAGACTCGCCCAGCCCTGGGAAGGTGAGCACAGCCCAGGGAAGCCGAGCACAGCCCTGGGAAGCTGTGCACAACCCTGGGAAGCCGAGCACAGCCCTGGGAAGCCGAGCACAGCCCTGGGAAGCCGAGCACAGCCCTGGGAAGCCGAGCACAGCCCTGGGAAGCTGAGCACAGCGCTGGGAAGCTGAGCACAGCCCTGGGAAGCTGAGCACAGCCCTGGTGCTCTGCCCTAGAACTATATCCCTTTCCCTCAGTTCCAACCATTACGGCCCTCCTTTTATGTGCTCCGGTCGCTCTGTTCCCTTTCCCGTGAGCCTATTCCTCTATTTCCATCTACTCCTCCCTGCCCTTCTCCACTACCTCACCTTCCCTCACTACTGGTCCTCCCTTCTCGTCAGCGAAGGCGTCTACACGGCGGAGACAGTGCAGGCGGCACACAGTCTCAGGATATGTCATTGTGGTGATCAGTCTGCTTGTCCCTGTGGCCTTGCTGGTTCCCCCCAGGCGACAGATAGGAATAGTGCAACTATTCCTACCTGTCACTTCCAGTCCTCCGCATTCCCGGCACCTGCTCGGCTCCTGCAGCGCCTGCTCGGCTCCTGCAGCACCTTCTCGGCTCCCGCAGCCCCTGCTCGGCTCCTGCAGCCCTTCTGGACACTTACCAAGTATTTGCAAGGAACGCTTGGAGAGGATCAATATAAGGCAAGAGGAAAGGTGAGGGCGAGAAGGTGAGGGAGACGAGGTGAGGGGGACGAGGTGAGGGAGACGAGGTGAGGGGGATGAGGTGAGGGGAACTGGAGAAAGTCAGCAAGACGACGGAGCCAACATAAGCATAAAGGACTCGGCAGAGGAGTCCAAAAGCGAACCAAAGAAAATAAACGAAAAGAAAAGAGCAAAGTAAACCAAAGAGAACCAAACTCGAGGCACAGAAAGACAGGAACAGACAGAGCTGAGAGAGAGACAGGATCAAACAGAAAGGGAACACAGAGACATACGGGGGGAACAGAGACCGCAACAGACGACAGGAAGAGAGAGCCACAGACGACAGGAACATAGAGAGCCACAGAGGGCAGCCAGCCAGCTGGCCTCTGTGCCGCACTTCTCCTACACCACAATGACCCATCACCGGCACAAGTGAGCCTAATAAGGAAAGCAAGATTCACACATTAGGTCTAACGTTCGTGGCGTACCACAGGGGTCTAGTAGTGCAGTTGGCTTCGTTTTCCACTCACAATCGAGGATTCCGGGTTTCGATTCCCAGGCGACACAGAAATGGTTGAACACGTTTCCTTTCACCTAATGGGCCTGTTCACCTAGCAGTGGCTCGACCTTCGGGGGACCCAACACAATTTAGCTTCTCTATAAATACCGAATTAATACTTCAAAATACTAGATTCGAACAAATGCAGGACACCTATTATGTCTATACAGACCCGCCTAGCCAGGTGAGAGAGAGTGCGTGGTGGTCGCCCATCCGGTGGTTGGCTAGAACCAGCGGCTTAACCTGACTGAACGAGTGCAACCAATTAGAGTCTAAATTTGAGTCATTTGCAGAGTCATACGAACAGAAGATTATGGTTAAGCTTAAAAGTATATTCCATATTTAATTTAAAATGATATTATTTTTAATTTAGAATGATAAAGAAGGGTAAAGTTGAAACTACATTCTACCGGAACTGTTTCCTTTGAAGAACATTTGTGCCGGGCGCGAGGCATCATTACCGTCTGAGAGAGTCTCCCCGCCATTATTCTCCGCTTTCTTTTCCTTACCAAGAATTCCATTTTCTCTGACATCTTCAGAGTCAAGCGTAACTCTTCTAAATATGAATTAAAAACTACGGATAATAAATTCAATAAATAATAATTCATTTTGACAAGGGGACAAGCAACCTGTGTATATACACATGTTAGGCCGATGTCGCCCCAAGGTCAAACTACTGGGACTTCCCAGGTTCAGAAACATGTACACCAGTAGATTGACAGATGAGAGCCGGGACCAAAGAGCCGAAGCTCAATCCCCTCCCCCCCCCGCAAGCACAACTAGGTGAGCACAACATTCTACTAACTTCCGGCTACCTATTTACTGCTAGGTGATAAGAGGCTTTGTGTGTTTTCAAACACTGCCCAACCTTTTCTGTTCTGCCCGGGATTCGAACCCGTAATTCCCGCTTGTGAGTCCAGAACGAACCCAACTGTACTACCGTGACGCTCACTGCGAATTTGTGGCTTTATGCCGTGTACTAGTCTCCTATGTATCTTCCCCTTATTTATGTTTCATATGTATGTCCGTTTGTGTGAATTATTATTATTATTATTATTATTATCATACACAAAAGCACTGCATTACAATTGTATTGTCTGACAGGGCATTATATCATCATAAGCCCGCTCATTTAAGCGGGCTCATGAACTTATTTACCCGAAACGCTACGCGAACTAGTGGCTTTAGGTATTGTATGTACATCTCTATCTGTTGTTGTTGTTAAATATTCGCTACCTGGAACAAAGTTCCAAGTAGCACGGGCTATGGTGAGCCCGTAGTGACATCTCATCTCTATCTTTAAATCCATCATTATGTATGTAACTCAATGGAGGTTCCTTTACCTGAATAAAGAATCTGAATCTGAATAAGTGTCAGCTTGACATACCACTCAAGCTGTCATCTTGACTACAGCCCAGGACTCAGGCCCCAGAACTACAGCGTGGGCCAGTAGTCCAGGACTATATAGGCAATAACTATAGTCCGTAGCTACATATAGTTCAGGACTATAGCGAAGAACTGTAGCCCATGATTGTACAGCCCAGGACTATAACCCACACCTATACCTCCCAACACTGTAGACTATAGCTCATGACTGTGGCCAATAACTTGAGGCCCAGAACTATAGCCCGGGACTACATCTCTTTCATTGTTTATGCTGACAAACTCTAACAAAAATGTTATACATCAAAAGTAAAAACCATCAACAAAACCCAATACTGGTGTTAGCGTCATACATTTGTGTATAAAATATTGATGACAAATAAAAGGACGTTCAATAGCATTATAAAGCCGGCGCGGCGGCGGACTTGTACATGAAAGAGAACACATTGACTGCTTACCTCGGACGCTGCCTGAGCAGGACTTGAGTGCTCTCCACTCTGCTTCCTGGTGGCACTCTATGTCATCACCTAGTTGGGCTTGCGAGGGGGTCGAGCTGCGGCTCTCTGATCCCGCCTATCGACCGTCAATCGACTGATATACAGATTCCTGAGCCTACTGGGCTCTATCATATCTACATTTGAAACTGTGTATGGAGTCAGCCTCCACCACATCACTGCCTAATGCATTCCACCTGTTAACTACTCTGACACTGAAGAAGTTCTTTCTAACGTCTCTGTGGCTCATTTGGGTACTCAAGTTTCCACCTGTGTCCCCTTGTTCGCGTACCACCCGTGTTAAACAGTTTATCCTTATCTACCCTGTCAATTCCTCTGAGAATTTTGTAGGTAGTGATCATGTGTGTGTGGTGAGTGAGGCTAACCCCAAGCGTCTGGCCACACACACACCAGAATCTGCGACCAGGGACAGACATACAGAGAGAGACACTCTCTCTCAGAGATATAAAGAGTGTTATTAGTTACTGGTTGTCTTAGACTTGCCTTTATTCTTCCATCGACTCTGACGAATGTTACCTTACCTTAGGAGTGTTTTCTTACCTTACGAGTGTTACCTTACGAGTGTTACCTTACCTTACGAGTGTTACCTTACTAGTGTTAGTCACATCATTAATACATCAGTCGCAGGCTGGGGTACTCTGTCGGTACTAAGGCTGCACAAGGCTCGCACTATTTATCTGGGTTTATCACCGGGTGAGAGGTCATAATATAGGGATGAGAGATATCAATAGAAGGAGGGTGACGCCTGTTAATAGACGGGGTGAGAGGTGGTAATAGACGGGGTGAGAGGTGGTAATAGACAGGGTGAGAGGTGGTAATAGACAGGGGTGAGAGGTGGTAATAGACAGGGTGATAGCTGGTAACAGACAGGGGTGAGAGGTAGTAATAGACAGGGGTGAGAGGGGGTAATAGACAGGGGTGAGAGGTGGTAGAAGGATAATAGAGGAGCTGGTAGATTAGAGTTGAACATAGCTACCCAGAGCCGAATGACAGCTTTCATTACTGACCTTTACCAAAATATATGATTGTTGTTGATGTGGCTGTGGGCGGGACAGGTGGGCGGGGTGTGGGGCTCATGAGCACCAGGTGGGCGGGGTGTGTGGGGCTCATGAGCACCAGGTGGGCGGGGAGTGCTTTATATTCAAATAAAATGTTGAAAAACTTGAGTTAAACTAGCACCACCGGGCCACACCACCAGAGGACACAGGATAGCACCACCAGTGAGGACACAGGATAGCACCACCAGAGAAGACACAAGATAGCACCACCAGTGAAGACACAGGATAGCACCACCAGTGAGGACACAGGATAGCATCACCGATGTGATCTATGACACTGACCCAGCCCAGACTAATTCATCAGGCGACACAAGATGTATTTCCAGGTGCCAGGCGACACGCTGGCCACACTACCTTATAGTGTGGCCGCCTTATACCGTCCAGGTAGAGAGGGAAGGTGATGATGGGGGTGATGAGGAAAAGGTGATGAGAGGAGGTGCTTAGTGGGTATGTGTTGTGAGGAGGGGATGGTGTAAAGTGGAGGTGATGAGGGGGGAGTTGCTTGGGGAGGGAGGTGTTAGAGAGGGGAGATAGTGAGAGGGAGGTGCCGAGTAGTGAGATAGTGAGGGGTGGGGGGAGGGGTGGAACACCGACCCACCTCCATTCAGTCAGATATGATATATGTCCCCCCGGCCAGCCAGTTGGTGGTCAGGCGGGCAATACCACCAGCCTCCACCTCACACTTTACATTATACAATAAAGATAAATTAAATCATTATTACTGAAGACGATAACAAAAATTAAAATGTAATTATGACGCTGTGAAATGGAGCCGTAGCTCCTGGCTAGCACCGGGCCCCCCTCAAGCTGGGGGCCCCCCCTCAAGCTGGGGGCCCCCCTCAAGCTGGGGCCCCCCCCCTCAAGCTGGGGGCCCCCCTCAAGCTGGGGGCTCCCCCTCAAGCTGGGGGCCCTCAAGCTGGGGGCCCTCAAGCTGGGGGCCCTCAAGCTGGGGGCCCTCAAGCTGGGGCCCTCAAGCTGGGGGCCCCCCCTCAAGCTGGGGGCTCCCCCTCAAGCTGGGGGCCCCCCTCAAGCTGGGGCCCCCCCCCTCAAGCTGGGGGCCCCCCTCAAGCTGGGGGCCCCCCTCAAGCTGGGGGCCCCCCCTCAAGCTGGGGGCCCCCCTTAGACCTTAAAGGTAACGGCATCACACCGACAGCCCTCCCCACCCCTCCCCTGCACCCCCTATTCGGTTCTTCAACCCTGACAGCCACATTTACGAAGCATTGTACACCCGTGACTTAGTGCACACCGTCGCCGCATGAAGCAGCACCAGCAGCGTTACCAAGGGTGATGGCTTGCCCAATATTTAGTCGGCGCACGCACCCCATAACCGATTGGTCCTGGGTTCGATTTCTGGGCAGGACGAGACGTTCGGCCACGTCTGATTACATTCGATGCTCTTGCTCGCCTAAAAGTAAGTACGGGATAGGTAACTGTAGTGGGTTGCATCCTGAGAAAAGGGGCTAGTAGTTAGCCTAGGGGGCATTTACTCCCATCTAAGTTTCTTTTTATCTACTCCCACCTACGTCACTCCCCTATCACCTACTCCCACCTACGTCACTCCCCTACCACCTACCCATAGAGACGGCAATCAACACAGTTCCACACAAACACGTCTCGTCATGTACAGCAGTTCGACAACAATTCTCACGACGTCAGAAGATGGAAGCGGACGTCGTGAGCACTTGACAAGTGGGGGCGTCACGAGCCACGACAGTCAACTTTCCTCACAGGTCAACCAATTAACACAATTGATGATAGTTTCCACTCCACCTTCCCCCTCCAACACCAATCAAGGGCTAACTATGTCAACATTACTGCAGCGCCCTCTTTTGCTATGGCTCCCATCCACTCTGCTGCAATAAAGGACATTGCTTTGGCCATCATGGGCACAATTGCAGGAGACAGCCCACTCTCCCAGTAACCAATTGCACTGTCAAAGTATTCATTGCAAATTTGGCTGAATACGCAATAACTGAGATGGTGACCATTCCGCTCATTTCTCTTCCTAATGCCCCGCGTAAGGTAGGGGGATGACATAGCAGGGGGGGGGAGCTAGGGGGCATAGCAGGGGAAGGAGACCTAGTAGGAGACCTAGCAGAAGAATGTGACGTAGCAGGAGAAGGAGATCTAGTAGCAGAGGGAAACCTAGTAGGGGTAGGAAACCTAGCAGAGGAAAAGATTATATTGACACGTAATGGGTTCAGGAACTGAACCCCATCATCTCTTTAGCTAAACAAGTTGGGGGTCTTGATAAGCTGGTTACACAGTTTAGTGAACATATCAACAGTCTTCAACAGCATAATGGGATCAACAGCTGGATCACAACAGTCTCTATGCTGAGCAATTTGCATTCGTGATAAGGCAGTTACGAATTATTGTAATTTACTTATTATTCGTGAGGCGTGAGAATTGTGTGCAATAATTGAACTTGCTACAGTTCTTGGGTCCCGCCTCTCATCCCTTAGCCTACCGGTATATAGGTTGCAAAGCCTATTGGGCTCTGCTATGTATATATATTAAAGCTGTGCCTGTCGGGTCGAGGCTCAACTCTCGGGTCTCGCCTTTCCAGTTGCAAGACATGTAATGACTTCTGACTTTGATTTCTTCAAACACATCTGCTTCGGAAACTGTGGACAAAGTTGACATCTACTACTGCTTGTCTAGTTTATTTCATTGTTCTCCTACTCTTAACTTACACAAATATCTTCTAACATTTATACAGCCTGTGTCTCCAACTTTCACCTTCTTGTTCCACTGGCATGCCAATGGGAACAATTCTTCTTTTTCTCCCTGATTATTCTTCAGTGTATTTTGTATACCCATTTACAACCCATCCTCCGAATTGACAGTACGATTTAATACTAAGTGTAATAAGTACACTTTCTTACTGTCATAAACAGTGCATAATTGCACTTATGGAGCTGTTACATTTACCCAACTCCCTCCCCCGATTTAACTCCTCGTTTTCTGTTAAGACGCTCAGAATTTTAGGATGAAGTGCTCAATTTCAGTTTGCAATACACAAGTTTTAAATATCAGGAGTTTCTTTTTCAGGTTTATTAAACAATATAGATTTTATACAACATTTTAAAATATCATGAGTTACTTTACAATTTAGTGATATATTTTAGTTTTGTTTTATAAAACTGTAATATCAATATAGCTATAGGTTAAGTACTAATTGTAATTAAGAAGCAATAAAATTATCTTCAAAAACTAAGACGGTTAGGTGAGGTTGTGGTTTTCTATTCAGTTTTTCAGGTAAACTCAAATATTCACAATATATCTGACAGTACGATTTAATACTAAGTGAAAATAAGTACAATTCCTAACTGCTATGAATAGTACATAATTGCACTTATTTGTCTTCTTACATTTACCACCCCATTTTTGGAGAACGGGCTGCCCATTTATGTCTCTCTCTCCCCTAACGCAGTGTGGTCCTGCTCTGTTAACTTTGTTCGAACCTCATCCTTATGTGCTTTTCTGAGATGGGAGCCCCGCGACGGAGCTGCATTCTCCCTAACTGGTCTCACGTAGGTGTACACTTTACTAAATACCTTTCCTGGGGGCCAGATTCACGAAGCAGTTACGCAAGCACTTACGAACCTGTCCATCTTTCCTGTGCAGCTTCTTTCAACATCTATGGCGATACATTTTTGGGTTCTGCCACTTTTGTTCCATCAACTGCCTCTTGTTGCCTCATAACTTCCTCTGGTCTTGGGTTACCTCTTACCCCAGCACTACAAGCTGTTCTGGCAGCCGTAAGAGCGCATTCACAGTGCTCGAGGCCAGCCACGCATCGCAAGCATCTTTAATTAACAGTCACTACACCAGCCCAGATCTTTTTTTTACTCGTGATTAATAATGCAATTTGAGTGACACAATTTCCCACAAAGTGATCACTTGGCTTAGTAACTTCATTAATCACTGACTGCTCGTTATATACTCCAGATCACTTCAGTTAAAAGTTTCACCAAGAAAGTCAAAGTTGGACAAATATCTAATTGTTTTAAAAGCCTCACCTCAAAAAAGTGTCGTAAATTTTGAAGCGAGTAAATTGCCCCGTTTGTAACGTGGTTACCTGCGAGTATATGAAACAGTGGAGCACCGCCCTGTGTGTGTGTGGCTGTGACGCCAGTGTTGTGTGTGTGGCTGTGACGCCAGTGTTGTGTGTGTGTGTGGCTGTGACGCCAGTGTTGTGTGTGTGTGTGGCTGTGACGCCAGTGTTGTGTGTGGCTGTGACGCCAGTGTTGTGTGTGTGTGTGGCTGTGACGCCAGTGTTGTGTGTGTGGCTGTGACGCCAGTGTTGTGTGTGTGTGTGGCTGTGACGCCAGTGTTGTGTGTGTGGCTGTGACGCCAGTGTTGTGTGTGTGTGGCTGTGACACCAGTGTTGTGTTGTGTGTGGCTGTGACGCCAGTGTTGTGTGTGTGTGGCTGTGACGCCAGTGTTATGTGTGTGGCTGTGACGCCAGTGTTGTGTGTGTGTGTGGCTGTGACACCAGTGTTGTGTGTGTGGCTGTGACGCCAGTGTTGTGTGTGTGTGTGGCTGTGACGCCAGTGTTGTGTGTGTGGCTGTGACGCCAGTGTTGTGTGTGTGCGTGGCTGTGACACCAGTGTTGTGTGTGTGTGTGGCTGTGACGCCAGTGTTGTGTGTGTGTGTGGCTGTGACGCCAGTGTTGTGTGTGTGGCTGTGACGCCAGTGTTGTGTGTGTGTGTGGCTGTGACGCCAGTGTTGTGTGTGTGGCTGTGACGCCAGTGTTGTGTGTGTGTGTGGCTGTGACGCCAGTGTTGTGTGTGTGGCTGTGACGCCAGTGTTGTGTGTGTGTGTGGCTGTGACGCCAGTGTTGTGTGTGTGGCTGTGACGCCAGTGTTGTGTGTGTGGTGGCTGTGACGCCAGTGTTGTGTGTGTGGCTGTGACGCCAGTGTTGTGTGTGTGTGGCTGTGACGCCAGTGTTGTGTGTGTGGCTGTGACGCCAGTGTGTGTGTGTGTGTGGCTGTGACGCCAGTGTTGTGTGTGTGTGTGGCTGTGACGCCAGTGTTGTGTGTGTGTGGCTGTGACACCAGTGTTGTGTTGTGTGTGGCTGTGACGCCAGTGTTGTGTGTGTGTGGCTGTGACGCCAGTGTTATGTGTGTGTGTGGCTGTGACGCCAGTGTTGTGTGTGGCTGTGACGCCAGTGTTATGTGTGGCTGGCTGTGACGCCAGTGTTGTGTGTGTGGCTGTGACGCCAGTGTTGTGTGTGTGTGTGGCTGTGACGCCAGTGTTGTGTGTGGCTTACTTATGAAACTTAAACATCAGCTAATTTGATTGGAAAAAACTATGGGCCAAAGAAGAGGAAGAAGAGACTTGAGGAGAGTAGCTTGTAGTCCTTGTACAAATAACAGACAAACTTGACAGTTTATGTGAGGACTGAGAACAAATGGAGGAGTGGGAGAAGTCAACCTGGTCTTCACAAACAACAAATTGACATCGAGAGCATTAATCGTTAATTACAAACGGGACCATTAGCCACCATATATATTAAGTCTTTGAATGCTTAGCGGTGATGAAAGCTAAAGAAGGAAGCAGAGTGAAAGACATACATACTATACTATAGTCCCAGTAAGTTAGGGAATTTGAAAGAGAATATAAAGAGAGATATAGCTGGAGGGGCGGGAACTATCAGGGGAAAGCGCCAAGCCATTACGACTATATAGCACTGGGAATTATTCAGACAAGATAAATTAGATGGGAAACACAGAGAATGATGCAAAATTATGCAAATTTCTGAGTGAAAGTTTACGGGGGGACATTTTAAGGTAGTACCTGACCTGCTCTTAGTTCTAAGAGAAAGACTAAGATGAAAGTCAGACCGAAACAGATGACACCAAAATAAAACTTAAAACGACAAGGATGTGATGACTGAGCCCCAAACAAAGTCTTACCAATACACTCAAATCACCATAACGTGCTCCAAAGATTGTCTTTATTGGATATATGACGGTATTGTGAGTTCACAGTGTACTTGACGGGAGTCTGGCGGAGACCTGCATTACCTAGCAACGCGGTGCCTCCAGACTCCTAGTGGGTTGGGCCGGGCTCCACCTTGTGAAACTTTTAGCTTATCGTGGTCCATGGGTTAAGGCACGCGTCTGGGAAGACCCAGGAGGCTGGTTCGATCCCCATCGTCCTTCACAAAGATGTTTTCATGGCCTTACCAAATCCTATATGAAAACGCTAAAGAAGTGTGTAGACCCCTTGCTACAGTACTGAACACCTCACTTGGAAAGGTTAACTACTAGAAACTTGGAACACGACCTGTGTAGTTACGGGTTCACTATATCCTGTGCTACATGGACATTTCGTTCTGAGTAGCTAAATCTAAAAACACCAACAACTGTGTAGTGCTTATGTATAAGACAGGAGGAAGACAAGAGTTGCTGAACAGTATCAATAACACATATCCTCTGCAAGGTACAACAAGACAGGTTGATTCAATGATTGACACAACACACACAATTGTAAAATTTTCCCTCCACTCACATTTTAAATTATAATAAAGGAAAACTTACTTGCTAAAGTCCAATGACAAAATGACGGCAAGCAAATAAGAGTTAGACAGCATATTCCTTGTCAGAATGTGTTTGACTTGTCCTGCAGAAGAGTTGTATGACTTGTTCTACTGAAGTGTGAGTGTGAGTGTATCAAGTGAAATGAAAGTGTGAGTGTATCACACTCCCAGAAAACAAGTGTGAATGTATGAAAAAGTGTGTTATGGTGGTTGATGGAGTTACTTCTGGTCATGAGGCGAAGAGTATGAGTGAGCGATGGAGGTATGAGAGTGGAGGGCATCAAGGGCTTGAAGTAGGAGCCACAATCTATTCCTAATATACGACAACCTAGCAAGAAATAATTAAGTCCCTTTAATTCAATGTTTGCTTATGATGCATAACCAATAAGGAAAATCAGAACAGATCAGGAATGTAGTATATTGCAAAATGAACCAAGAGAACCAGGAGGCGCGCGGTCTCAAACATATTTTTCTCGGAGAAGCGAGAAAATCCCAGAGCAGTACTGAAGGAGGAGGAGGAGGCAGCCTCCACGTGGGAGGGGGAGACACCCGCCAGGAGGCTCAGCCACGGACGCCACACCAACACTATGTTATATGACACTAGTCATATAACGTCGGCAACGAACACTAAATCCACATAACCGTCAGCAGCTTATACAATGGACTTGCCAAACGCTATATGCAAGCTATGCGAGACTCGCTCTCGAGTAAGCAATCCCCGCATGCAATCTTTACCGGAAAGAAAACAGAACAAAACAAGAAAAGTCCGGAGATATCCAACAAATCTCGCCTCTATGTGGAGGACCGAGCCATAAACAAAGGCTGAGGGGAAGTGGATCTCGTCACAATAGAGCAGAGAAGGAATAGGGGGGAGACATGACAACGACATATAAGATTCAAAGGGAAATGGACAAAGAAGCAATGTTTAATATGAGGAATTGCACAACGATTAGTCACTGAAGGATTTCAGAAACAATTTTAATATAGGACAATAAGTTGTAACTATATGAACAAATATATTGGTTCGAGAGGCAATGCTTAAAGGAGCCAGCATTTGACCCTGTAAGCCCCTCTAGGAGAGTACATCTAGGTCAGTACACACGAAAACCATTATTACACGTGTCTACTTCTATTGGGTTAAGGCCATTACGAAAAAAATTGAATTTGAGCTTGTCATAATCTAGTTTGGAAGCTCGTTACTCTGCCGCTCCCATAGGTACCGTCCCGGGCATTAATACCAACACGCAGCAGAGTACCGATGAGTACCATCATAGTCAACCTGTGAACAAATCCACAAGGGCCGTTATCTTGAGATGATTTCGGGGCTTTTTAGTGTCCCCGCGGCCCGGTCCTCGACCAGGCCTCCACCCCCAGGAAGCAGCCCGTGACAGCTGACTAACACCCAGGTACCTATTTTACTGCTAGGTAACAGGGGCATAGGGTGAAAGAAACTCAGCCCATTGTTTCTCTCCGGCGCCTGGGATCGAACCCAGGACCACAGGATCACAAGCCCAGCGTGCTGTCCGCTCGGCCGACCGGCTCCTCGCCGTGACGAGGATTCGAACCTGCGTCCGAGAGCATCCCAGACGCTGCCTTAATCGACTGAGCTACGACATTTTAAAAGTCGTAGTTGTCGATTTGTTCATCTGATGCATCACGTAATTGTGATTTGTGCATGTAGTCAACCTGTTCTCCTGAATAGTACACTGTATCTTGACGTATAGTTTACCTAAGCCAAAACTAATGTTCTAAAAATGGTACCGGCTTGCGAAACTGATGTTATGTCCCGTTTTCTATTCGTGTGTCCTCGGGTGGGTTAGGTTCAGGCAATTTAGTGCCACGGTTTAGTGACGCTGGGAACGCTCGGGAGAGTGGACTGCGACAGTCACGTGCATCATAGTAGGCACGAGTGCCAGCGTGGTCTCGTGCGCCTCAGAACCCACGTGTGCCAATATCGTCGACTTCGATATTGTCAGAATAATGCTGCGTCACATTACGAAGTCGACAAAATAATGACAGTGTTATTCGTCGAGGGTCAATTAGTGAACGATGAACTTCCAGGATGTGAAAGCACTGAAAGTTCATTCGTAGTCATGAGTTGAAGGTCGGAGAAATGTGACCTTAAAGCTTAAAGACGACAGGTTCAAGCGGGTAGCGCGACCTCGCCTCCCGACCTTGACCTTTGACTGATAACTTCTCATTCAGCGAGGGGCAGCGAAGGTCAGTCCGGGAACTTGAAGTAGTCTTTTCCCTAAGTTGTAGCGCAACTTTCTTAGTTCTCAGACATCCAGACGGCCACAAGGAGACAGGCGTGACTCCACACAGGCAGCCAGCTGGAGGCTGGACCCGCCAGGGCCGCCCAACCATCAAGGGACGATAACATAAGGAGAATATCACTCTCAAGAACAAAGTGAACTGTTTCGCAGTTCCTTGAAGGGACATTCTGAGACGCGTGGTAGCTACGAGCACGAACGGAACTATCAGGGGAAAGCACCAAGCCATTACGACTATATAGCACTGGGAAGGGGTCAGGATAAGGATTGGGATGGGACGGAGGGAAAGGAATGATGCCCAACCACTTGGACGGTCGGGGATTGAACGCCGACCTGCATGAAGCGATTGAAGCGACCAGTTGTTGTTGTTTTAGATTCAGCTACTCGGAACAAAACGTAGCACGGGCTTTGGTGAGCCCGTTGTGGACTTACCTGGCCCAGGAGCGGGGCTGTAACTGGCGTAAAATTATCGCCACAACAAAGCTGAGGTCGGGGTGATATATAACACCACAGGGTATGAGTGAAATTATAGATGGGGTATAGTGTGGTGTAGATGGAGGGGGGAGAGGTGAGAAGTGAGGGTGTAGATAGGGGGACGTTGACCGTGAAGGTCTGATGCAGGGAGGTGGGGGGGGGAGGTATTGATGGGTGGTCACGTCCTCTCCTCTCTATAATGATTTCTATCATGTCAGGTATATCTGTCGAGCTTTCACCTTTGACCTGTTGCTTCTGATGCCTGAGCTGTGACTCAGGTACCACGACTTGTGACCTGTAACATTTGCACCCAGTCCCTGCAGGTCATGACTCCTGGGGACTGGCACCCCACTCTGCTGAGCATGCATGCCTGCACCACCTGCCTGCCTGCCTGCCTGCCTGCCTGCGTGGTACGCTGCCAGAGACCCGGGCTGGTCCCCACACACACACGACGCTTCGCAAATACCATCACCAATATCGCCCACGGTATCTTCAAGATCTCTAGCATAAGACAAGTTCGACTCTCAGAGAGGTGGAGGAAGGTAATGCGTGTAGTGAAACACGGGAGAAGCAAAAGGAAGGGAAGAGCAAGGAAGGAGAGCGTGGAAGGGGCAACAGAGGGAGGGTGCAGGACACATTATTATTATTATTATTTTTAACTACAGACGTGGCCATACATTTACAATGCTAACCAGCATATATGCATTTTCTTTTGTCCTCCATAGACAGGATTAGAGAGCTGTTAAACAGTGATTTATTAAACAATCAAACACAGAAGGTGATTGTAGTGCTTTAAAAATGCTAATCTCCCTACATGCATAAATACACAGATTTACGTCTGTGCTACATGAGTGAGGGGAGGATAACCATGAGTATGAGGAGAGAGGAGAGGCGAGGATAATGAGGCAGGTGCGGCACAGGTATCTGTGAATGGCTGGGCGAGGCGAGCCGCAGCTGGCTAGTCCCAGCATATTCATGAACTGCTGTTTACCCACTAATGGCAGAGTGGAGAAAATTTATTTATATACTGTTGTGTGTGTGTGTGTGTGCGTGCGTGCATATGTGCGTGTGGATATGTGCATGTGTGTATGAAAGGGTGAGAGAGAGAGAAGCAAGCAGACTGACAATGAAAAGAGCTCAAGCCTATGCTGATGAGTGCACTCTTACATTTCAATACACACGAGAGGAAATGCTGACTGCTACAACAGTCATTAATCAAACGCTTGACGCAGTTTCCCACCCTGGTTGTGCCTGGCGGCCGACACTCGTCTCCGCGAGCAAACACAAGCGATGGCGATACTGAACATCGTTACATTAAAAAAATAGAATCCCAAAAACTTATATATCCATGAGAAAATTTTCGCAAAGAGGCTGGAAGCGACCCAGCGCCCAGTGTCGTTCCAGATGCATGCCTTACATAGCCACCACGGTATGCTAACCTCCAAGGAGGTAAGATCCTCAAGTAACATTAGAATCTTCAATTCAGATTAGAATTTTCAAGTCAGATTAGAATCTTCAAGTCAGATTAGAATCTTCAAGTCAGATTAGAATCTTCAAGTCAGATTAGAATCTTCAAGTCAGATTAGAATCTTCAAGTCAGATTAGAATCTTCAAGTCAGATTAGAATATTCAGGCAGATTAGAATCTTCAGGCCAGATTAGAATCTTCAACCACGTGCGTGTGCGGCCACGTGCGGATGCGGCCACGTGCGTGTGCGGGCACGTGCGTGAGCGGCAAGATGTGTTGTCATGAGTCCTCAAAACATGACCACAAAACCAACTGAATGTTGGATTTTGCTTCAAATGTGAAAGAACTAGAACATTGTTTAATAAATGATATAAAATTACACCCAACAATAAAATAAATACCAACTGCTGCTGCTGTGCTGTGATTGGCTTTCAGCATCTTACATCAGACCAGTAACAAGGACAACCCATGATATATGACAAGTCAAGACAGGTTATGACAGATTAGTTAGGTAAAGTTATGACAGGCAGACGAGGAGTCACAATAACGTGGCTGAAATATGTTGACCAAACCACACACTAGAAAGTGAAGGGCGACGACGTTTCGGTCCGTCCTGGACCATTCTCAAGTCGATTGTGAGTGCATTAGATTCTCACAATTGACTTGAGAATGGTCCAGGACGGACCGAAACGTCGTCGTCCCTTCACTTTCTAGTGTGTGGTTTGGTCAACAAGTTATGACATGTTATGACAGATCAGGACATGAAATGACAGGTCAGGGTATGTAAAGGCAGGTTAGATCAAGTCATGACAGGTCAGGAGAGGTTTGGTACTATTGGGATTGCCATCGCAACGACAGCTATATGTTGTTCTGACTGTGGCGACTGCTACTGTCTTTGCATCGTCCCTGGTTGCATGTGCCGTTGTCACTATGCTGGTGATGGGGCCGAGGCTAAAATAGACGTTCTCCCGTCAGGTTGCAAACCGTCCCCGAGAAACACGAGGAGAGAGTGACGGTGTGTTAATTGGGTTTCCCAGTTCGAGCAGCGAGAGACAGATTGACAGCGACGGAGGCACAGTGCGGACCCCCGATACTATCGACGCCTCCGGCACGCATTCCCACTAGTTATTATGCTTGCCAAGTCGCATTTCTCATTTGCTCAGGCCACATTGGTGATGGATGTGTGTGTTTGGTGTGTGTGTGTTGTGTGTGTGTGTGTGTGTGTTGTGTGGTGTGGTGTGTGTGTTCGTGTGCGTGTGCGTGTGTTGTGTGTGTGTTGTGTGTGTGTGGGTGTGTGTGTGTGTGTGTGCGTGTGTGGTGTGTGTGTACAGGTGATGAAGGAAAGATGGGGAACAAAGGGAAGAAGGGGAACTTACAAGTTCTGTCAATTATCCATATTGTCTGTATGGTTCTATGATCCTATTGGCCACTGGTCGAGAGTGCCACATGAGGTGTGAGAGAGAGAGAGAGAGAGAGAGAGAGAGAGAGAGACGAGAGAGAGAGAGAGAGAGAGAGATAGTAGAGAGAGAGAGAGAGAGAGAGAGAGAGAGAGATAGAGAGAGAGAGAGAACCGTGCCGTGTTCAGAGAGCCTGACACACAAGGACCCTCAGCATGGTGCCCAACAGGAACGCAATAATGGTGTGATTATTTCCCCGTTACGTTGAGTGAGGGGCGCCAGCTGGCCCGTCTCTCCCCGCCACGGGGTCCTGCACCACCGCGGACCACAACACCCAATGCATTACCATTTCACACCGTGACCCCGATTATCCCGGAGTCAATGTCCTAAAGATAACTTATCAAGGGTGTGCTGGTGGATGGCGTGGGGCGGCCCTGGAGCCTCCTCTAGACACCGCCCACGTTCACGGTGATGCTTACGGTGCTACCGTGAAAATAGGACGTATATAACACTATTTATTTTATACATATAACTCGGGATAAAATCATTCGAAACTCTTATGCTTTTAATATTTGGCTGTTCAGTAGCGTATTAGAAAAATCTCAAATGTTCATTAACACAAAGTTCAAAGTTCACTTAAATCATTGCCATTTTGTCACTCTGCAACACTGAACACTCACCTAGAACGTCAACAACATGTTCTCACTCTCCATACTCTCGCCACTTACTTGAAAGCAAATAATAATCAATATACATAGGCCTATTAAAAATCCTATTAAGCTTTCAATAACAACAATTATGCTTACAACATTGACAATTAAGCTTACAACAACAAAAACACTTCTCTGAAATTTAATATAAGTCTAAGATTCCAAGATCAAGCTTATAATTAAACTTTATCAATTGTTTGTATTCATATGTAATAGTTTCTTCTGTAAATGTATATATTGAATGTGATTTGACGATCACACGAACAGAACATTTCATCAGATAGTTTATTGTCTGTTCAATCTGCATTTCCACTTCAAATTGTATCTATATATTTGAATTTAGGACGGTTTCCTAAGTGGTGTTAAATACTAAACTGCCAGCGAAACCTAACTTATTCTATGCCTAACCTAACCAGGCCTAACTAGCCGTAACACTTTAATATCTAGAAATATATATATTGCATTTGAGAAAATAATGTTTCATATTCAACCCCGTAAAGAAAAACTCCCGAGTCATACGACCTTTGCCACACAGGGAGTCAGCAGAGCCGCGTGCAGAGAGTGTACACACTGTACCTGTACACAGCTGTGTACAGTGTCGCGGGAAGCCTGAGTGTAGCTTCCGAATTAATGTGGATGTTTCTAACTCAGGCGAGAACGTTTCTAGCAGGAAGGACCGACGCTATTCCTTGTTACTGGCTTAATTAACTGGATATCAACCGAATATGTTCGGTTGATATAAGCTGATTATTGGACTCTTTAAGTTGCCAGCTCAACATGTTTGCAACTATGCCATTGTGTATACACGGTGTATTCACCTAGTTGTGATTGCAGGGTGTTGAGCTCTGCTCTTTAGGCCCGCCTCTCAACGTCAATGAACTGTTACTAACTATACACACACACACACACACTTAAGGACAGGTTGTGGAAGCAAATACTATTCAATTTTAAAACTAGGTTGATACGGAAATAGGACCAGAGTCACTGCTGTAAACATCCGATGCTCGAAAGGCGTGATCCAAGAGTCAATGCTCGATCCTGCAGACACAAATTGGTGAGTACACACACCCAGGAAGCAGCCCGTTACAGCTGTCCAACTATCAGGTACCTATTTACTGCTAGATAACAGGGGGCATCAGGATGAAAGAAAACTCTGCCAGTGTTTCTCGCTGGCGCGGGAATCGAACCCGGGCCACAGGATTAAGTGTTCAGTGTGCTATCCACACAGCCACCGGTGTATGAGAGGATTACAATGGGCAAGGATGCGTATAAAATGTATGTTTCCTGAGTACATTTGAACGCATCTGGATAATGATCTGGGGCCAGATTCACGAAAGCACTTACGAACTGTCCATCTTTTTCTCAATCTTTGGCGGCTTTGTTTACAATATTTAACAGTTAATGAGCTCCAAAAGCACCAGGAGGCTGTTTATAACAATAACAACAGTTGAATGGGAAGTTTTCATGCTTGTAAACTGTTTAATAAATGTTACCAAAGCCGTCAAAGATTGAGGAAAGATGTACACGTTCGTATGTACTTACGCAAGTAATTGCTTCGTGAATCTGGCCCCTGTACTAACAATTTCTCTATTATTCTTGTTTATCCGCTTATATAGCGTTCACCCATTGGTTCGTCACTTCCCGGTTGTCCCCCTTAGCGTGTCACCTGCCGCGATCAACTCATCCCTCCAATAGTTAAGCTATGTTGTGTGTGACCAGCAATTGCGTGGGTGATCGGGGCGGCAGCTTCGTCATGAGCTAGGAAATGGTCGTCCATAAGCCTGGGCAGGGATTCGTCATTTACGTGTCCACTTACGAAACCTGTACATCTTTCCTCCGCCAAGGAAACTTAGTCTGTATTATTAAAACAATTTCCGAGCTTGAAAACTTGGTACTCGAAGGTTACTCTTGTCACAGGCAGCCTGGTGAGCCCCCTGGAGCTCTCAACTGTTTAATAAATGTAACTACGCACATTGAGGAAAGATGTACAGCTTCTACAGATGTACAAACGAATTATGTACTTGGTGAACCCTTCTTCTTGAGGTTATCTTGAGATGATTTCGGGGCTTTAGTGTCCCCGCGGCCGGTCCTCGACCAGCCTCCACCCCAGGAAGCAGCCCGTGACAGCTAACACCCACGTACCTATTTTACTGCTAGGTAACAGGGGCATAGGGTGAAAGAACTCTGCCCATTTTGTTTCTCTCCGCGCCCGGGATCGAACCGGACCACAGGATCACAAGTCCAGCGTGCTGTCCGCTCGGCCGACCGACGCACCCTGGTTAGTGTACACCACGACGCCGGCTGGTCCTCGCGGCTTCCTCTCACCACATCTTTCATCCCACCAGATATATATGACACAATGAAAAAGACATTCTTTGTGTTTCCAATCAGTGATCTTTCCGGTAG
>WNGS01092210.1:43130756-43143719 GCA_020271785.1 Procambarus virginalis | reverse complement strand
ACTAAATTGCTTTATGCTCTAGAAATCCCACTAGCTACTACCCAGGTCGAACTTTTTATCTAACCACTGACTATTACCAGGCCTCTGATCAACCAAACTACGTACCAGGCGAGATTGACTGAGACCCCATCATTATTTACCAGGAACCAGGTCTCGCGAAACAACGAACTATTAGCCAGGTTGTTGAGAGCAAACTACACATATTACACAAGGGTTCTATAAACAACCAACTTTAGTTTCCATGGTTGTGAGCCGCGAATTAGACTATACGGGGTACAAATAGTGACTTTTTTTTTTTTCAAGCTGACAACCCTATTACCAGGGACTGCACACACGACCCCAGCTATTACCATCGCCAAGCAACAACCAAACTATACCAGTGAGGCAGAACAAACTATTTCCCACCCAGGACTGAACAACCAACTCATTACAGCTGCAACAACCACACTTTACCCGCTGAACACGTATATAGGAAGTTAGGCCCGGACTGAAACCAACAGACCCTTCTTACCTATTTACAGAGTATGACGTCTTGTACAACCATGTAGTGTTTACCATGAGTCAGACCATGTATAAAAAGTTAATCTGATTATCTTTAAGTCTGAACAACCACTAACCATGTTTGAACTTAAGTTTTTTTCCTATACCTATTGACCATGTGCTTTATGATATCTATATATATACTATTAAACCAGTGGCTGAACATACCCAACTATATTACCAGGTGCCTGCAGACAACATAGCTATTACCATGGCCTGAACAACTCAATATACATGCAGCAATTAATATTATGCAGCTGCAGATATCATAGCCTTGAGACGTATTCAGAACGGCCGACGAACCAAGCACAACTTATGACACATGGTTCTAAACTTTCTACCCGCGTCCAGAACAATTAACTACCAGCAAAGCTTTACTGCGTAGGCAGATCTTTCAAGGTACTATTACCAGACTGATACAACTACACTCTTTACGCGATGCCGCTAGAACAGATTACCTATCCAGGACTCGCTGAAAACAACTAAATATTACCTTAGGCAGAGACAATTAACTATACCAGCAGAACAACTAACTATTACAAGGCAGAATGTGTTCCAGTTTTAATATTATGGGGATTTGAGGAAAATATGACCCCCCCCCCCCCACCCGGGACGATTGCAGTTGGTTGTAGCAGGAAAATCCATACCACTACACAAGGTATAAGAACCTGACAGAATGGGACATTCTTAAGCCTGTCTGTGCCTCCATTTTGTGTCGAGACTTCACTCCTCCATCTTCGCCTGTGTGCTTGTTTGATATCAGGTGATTACCAGGGTAGGATTCACGCGCCAATCATAGGTGTAGTTACCCTTGAGGTTTGATCTTAATGTGGGCCCCAGACTAGCCTCCACCACAGGTTGTAAAGTGTAGTAGGGAGTAACAGAGAGACTCGTGTGCCTATGGATCCTTTTGAAGGCGACAGTTGCATGCAATTCACGAAGCAAGTGTTCAACCCACGGCTACGCTACGCACTCCCGGCTACGCACTCGAGGCTACGAACTCGAGGCTACACAGCCTCGATTGCAGGCTCCAGTAACTGGTCCAGCAGGTTCCAGTACCTGGTCCAGCAGGCTCCAGTACCTGGTCCAGCAGGCTCCAGTACCTGGTCTAGCAGGCTCCAGTACCTGGTCCAGCAGGCCACAATACCTGGTCCAGCAGGCTCCTGTACCTGGTCCAGCAGGCTCCAGTAAGGTCAGCAGGTTCAGTACCGGTCCAGCAGGTTCCAGTACCTAGTCCAGCAGGTTCCAGTACCTGGTCGAGCACGCTGAAACATCTCTCACGACGGCCGTTGTCACTCCAGCCATGTCATTACCCTTCCGTTAACAGATAAACAACTTTTCTCCCCTCTACGACCCTACGACACCCCCCCCCTCGTCTATAGCACCGGCGACCTCACCCCAAGACGAACCAGCAGTGAACATACCTTGAAGTGAGGGCTAACTTACATTGACTTAGATGCAAAACTTATCAAACTTTAGTATAACTGAATCAGTCTTAGATACAACTTACTCAAATTTAAGCCTAACTTTCACAAAGTTAGGCGCGTAACATATCCAAGCTTAGTTAACCAACCTTACTTAAATTTAAATATAACATTCTTCTAAGTTATAAATATGGATTTTCCATAGAGTAGATGGAAGCGTTTGGACCACCAGCTGTGGGAGCGAGGCGTCAATGCCTGGAGTAGTCCTTCTAACATTAAGACTTCTAACATTAGGACTCCTCTAACATTTACATTTACATTATCCCTTCAGGGGCTTCTCGGAGCTCCTGGATTGTCTGGTCCTACGGTTGGCGAGAGGTTGTGAAGCTCTTCTTAAACTCCTTGTTTTTCCACTTCACGTAGCTTTGCATGTTACTTGGAGAGGTGGGGAGTTAGGGGTAATAAACTAGGTTTGCCCCAACCTCAGGTGTCCATAACCACCACTATCTCCCCTTCCTTTCCCCACCACCATTACCCCTCCCCCCTCCCTCCCACTACCAGCACGGTGGGAACAAGCCGGTGAAAATAATGACTTATCTGGAGACAAACTTCACGCTCGGAGGAGCGCAAAGTTTGGCGCGGGTGAGGCATCGATCCTCGAGTTCCACACTGAGTTATTATGCATATAATACTCTCCTCTCCCATGGGAGCTGCACCTCTACCTCTCCTCTCCCATGGGAGCTGCACCTCTACCTCTCCTCTCCCATGGGAGCTGCACCTCTACCTCTCCTCTCCCATGGGAGCTGCACCTCTACCTCTCCTCTCCCATGGGAGCTGCACCTCTACCTCTCCTCTCCCATGGGAGCTGCACCTCTACCTCTCCTCTCCCATGGGAGCTGCACCTCTACCTCTCCTCTCCCATGGGAGCTACACCTCTACCTCTCCTCTCCCATGGGAGTGGCACTCACTGTGGAGGCATCATTATGAAAGCATCAATTTGGAGGCATCGCTATAGAGGCATCATTGTGTTGACATCACGTAGGAGGCATCACAGAGGAGGCATCACTGTAGAGGTCTCCAAGTGAAAAGCATCACTACGGAGGCGAGACATTTCTGTGGAAGCATCAATTCGAGGCATCTCTCTGGAGGCAATACTGTGCAGGCGTCAAGGTCAAGTGATGAGTTCATGTCTGTAACCAGCTGGTGCAAGTGTAATAATCTCATGGATTATATCCTTTAATATCTTATCTTCAATTTATTAGGCAGACATTGCTGTGTTCCCACAAAATATTAACATTTGTCCCAGCCATAGGCTCAATATAGCTCTTCCAGGCAGTTTTACAGTAGCTGTTTGATCCTATTGCAATCTTGGTGCAAGGGGATCCATGACAAGCAATTCCTTTGTCCATTTATGGCCATAATTACACTTAAGCTTTTGTCGATGGGCATTCTAATTTTTAATTTAGTCATTGTCTCACGTTCCATGTATTGCATTGTGACGAAATCTTGACTGACAAAGAAATATTGTTCAAATCTTACTACGAAGTCGTATAAAATCATTCATTTTACCCTTACGATAGGTTTACAGTCAGGGAGCACTCTTAGTCAGTCTACTATCCTCTGGCTAGAAGAGGACCTTCAAAAGCCAGACTCAACTTCCTTCGGGTCGTCTGAACCTGAAATCTCCCACTATGATAAGGTGGCGGTCTGCGAGGGTGTGACGGATATCCTCAATAAAAACGTCCAGAATGGGGGGGGGGGATTTTATCGCTGGGAATTCATTCAAACGTAAACATCTCGTAGCTTAGATATTTCCTGGAGACTCGAGTCGCTCTCCACGCCAACACTAATGTTCACAGCTCGGAAATGATTCAACGAATGAACATCATGGACGTTCAATGCCAGTTCTCCCATATATATATATATTATATATATATATATATATATATATATATATATATATATATATATATATATATATATATATATATATATTCCAAGCGGGCCAACTCTAATATACTATGGCGTCCAATGATTCTCAGGGCAAGGGCACTTGGGCGAGCAAATTATCACCAAATACGTTGGCCCTTTTATGAATTAACTCATCAGAGCAGCGGCCCTGATGAGTCAACTCACCGCTAGACAAGCAGCTAATACAGAATTCATGACACAATTATCCATATTACATAGGCTTCAATATTATTTTAGGCCAAAAGTGTGATGGTGGTGGCTATGTTTTCTCACGGGCGGCCGAGTCTGCTGCTCCAGGATATTGGATCAATAAATACAGCCGCTGGGGATTTACTGAGTCAATGCCGGCTTCCGCCGTCGGTGTAAAATAAGCAGGAATTCTCCCAAATAACCAAATGAGGCCGGATATTCTGGGAAACAGCTTGGTAAGTCGGAAACATCGCGCACACACAGTAGTTGAAAACTTCCTGAAACAGCTAAATAAAACATTCTTTTTTCTCGGAAACAGCCAAGAATGGTTGGGAAGGAGATGGAGCGGCCTGCAGGAGGCCGGGGGACACCACATGGGCAGGAGGTATGCAGGAAGCCATCAGGAGGCCCTGCAGAAGCCCAGGATGTAGGCAGGAGGAGCCAATGATGGCAGAAAAGGACCAGGACAGGGGTGGACAGATATTTTTTTATAATAACAGAAGTTACCAGGACTGGTGAAACTCCCTCACGTTCTGGTTAAACTCCCTCACGCTCTGGTGAAACTAATACGCTCTAGTTACTATTCGAAACTTACCCTACTAAATAAATCCTTCCATTTATACAAAGAGGCCGCAGACATTACCGAGGTCCCGCGCCCAAGTGAAACAACGCGTTAGTCTTGACCTTTACTGCTTCTAGCCACGGTGTTGTCACTTATTCATATATTACACAACCCCACAAGCACGCTTGCCTCTCAGACCCTCTCTGCCTCTCAACCCACAATGCCTCACAGCCCCCCTTATTGCCTCTCAACCTTCTCTTACTACTAAACGCTTCCTACTCACAACCACTCATCGAGGATTGTAATGTATCCCTCTCTCACTTGTAATCTACACCAATAGCAACAAATACATAGAAGTACTATAAGAATTCTGGAAACAAAGTGTCCAAAAACAGTCTCAAAGTATTACATACCAATGCTGATGGGTGTCACAAACAAAGCTAAGGAAATAAAAGGATGGGTTGGTGAAAAAGAACCAGATATAATTGCAATAGTGGAAAATACAATGAATTATATGATCTCTTGACACAATATTTCCATAGGGAATACCAAGTAATAAGGAAAGGAAGGAAACAGTCACGGAGGGGGAGTGGCACCATAGTAAAACAAAAGTGGAAGTTTGAGGAACTAGAAGATCGAAATACAAATGGAGAATTACGTATGTAAGCAAACATTCACAGGGTTTAGGGAAGGGGAATCATCACTAACGGACCTAATGGAGTACTGTGGAAAAGTAACAAAAATAAGGCAGGACAAAGAAGTTTGGGTAGATTGCATATTTATGTACTACCAAAAAGTCTTTTACACAGTACTTTCAAGAGATTAGTACACAAACTTTATAGGATAATACAGACGGAGTTACATACGTAATTACATACAGCAAGGGGGAGGGAAATCAGACTCCCTGTAATGATTAGAAAAAAAGACCTGAGACTATATATATATATAATATATATATATATATATATTATATATATATATATATATATATATATATATATATATATATATATGCGAAAAAACACATTGAAAATGTGGTTTTCAGAGAATGCTGAACGCGTTTTCGGCCAGTTAAGCCTTCCTCAGAGAAAGATTCCGAAAGAGAAAGATTAACGAAAATTAACATTAGCGAAATTTACGAGGATTTAGGTATATCTAATCCACCTGTTATTGTGACGTGCGCATATGTAAGCTCCGGCCTGACTCTCGAGAGAGGTACAGGTTGGATCCGGTGATGGTTGGGTTGTCCACTAGAGGGTTTGAGTGTTGTAGGGTAAATTCGGATAAAGGGATGTATGGCTCAGGACAAATTTATGGAGACTGACTAGGGCGTTGTGGAGCAGGATGGATAGTGTGTGGCTTGAATTGGAAGAGGCAGAAGGGCTATGTAGGTGAGGGTAGGTAGTGGAAGTAGAGAGAAAGGGATTTTGAGTGAGATTTTGAGTAGGTACCAAGACTCCGCGTATCATGAACCAGTGGTGGCCTGTACCGTGACACCGTGCACCGTGAACCAGTGGTGGCCTGTACCGTGACACCGTGCACCGTGAACCAGTGGTGGCCTGTACCGTGACACCGTGCACCGTGAACCAGTGGTGGCCTGTACCGTGACACCGTGCACCGTGAACCAGTGGTGGCCTGTACCGTAACTCTGCCAATGCAGGTTAAAGTGGAAGCGCCCATCGCCGTGGTAATGGCCATTACTGGCTCTGTGCTCGCTGCCAACACATCCGCCAAACAGTTTTACGTCAGCTGGGCTGTTGACACCAGCCGGGCGGGTGAGTGGGGCTCCTCGTCTGACCTTGTGCATTATCTTGTGTCATACTCACGCACACATACACCCACACACGCACGCACGCACGCACACACACAACACAGTGTTTCACACGAGTTAGGGGCCTGATAGCTGAATGGACAGCGCTTCGGCCTCGTAATCCTAGGGTCCGGGTTCGATCCCCAGGTGATGGCAGAAACAAAAAATGGGCAGTTTCTTTCACCCAGTTACCTAGCAGTAAATAGGTACCTGGGAGTCAGACAGCTGCTACGGGCTGCTTACTGTGTATGTGTGTGTGTGTACTCACTTAGTTGTGCTTGCGGGGGTGAGCTTTGGCTCTTGGTCTCGTCAATCAACTGATGTACAGATTCTCAAGCCTATTGGGCTCTATCATATCTACATTTGAAAATGTGTATGGAGTCAGCCTCCACCACATCACTTCCTAATGCATTCCATTGACTAACTACTCTGACACTGAAAAAGTTCTTTCTAACGTCCCTGTGGCTCATTTGCGTACACAGCTTCCACCTGTGTCCCCTTGTGCGTGTGCCACCCGTGTTAAATAATTCATCCTTGTCCACCCTTTCATGTGTGTGTGTGTGTGTGTGTGTGTGTGTGTGTGTGTGTATGGAAAAACATTTGTTAGTAGTAGTTAGTAACAGTTGACTGACAGTTAAAAGGCGGGCCCAAAGAGCAGAGCTCAACCCCCGCAAGCACAACTTGGTGAATACACAAACACACACACACACACACACATACTCAGCTGTAATTTAAGTGTCAAGTTTACAGCCAAATTCCGTGTATACTAAAGCATTTTAGTGTTTAGTTGAGGAGCAAGTGGTAAACTTTGACGCCATGTTGACATCAAACGAGTCATTTATACCAAAAGCGAACAAAACGCAATATTTTCAGAGCTACAAATAAATGTTGTGATTCTAATAATGACTATGTCAACTTGCCGTGTTGTTCTCGTCACTCTCTTGCCTAATTAATGTACTGTAATATTTATGTAAATTGTCCCAATATATATATATATATATATATATATATATATATATATAATATATATATATATATATATATATGCAGAATAACCACATGTGAAAAATAGAAAATGCTTAACGCGTTTTCGGCTAATTCGCCTTCATCAGAGCAAAGTAGAATGAAGATGAAGATGAATGAAGAATAGAACATGAAATAGAACATGAAATAGAACATGAAATATAACATGAAGATGAATGAAGATAGAACATTTTCTATTTTTCACATGTGGTTATTCTGCATACTTGATCAGTGTTTTGTGATCATTGTTGCATATATATTATAATATATATATAGTATATATATATATATTATATATATATATTATATATATATATATATATGCAACCATTTATGAATAAACACTATGATTTGATTCGATTTAGATATCTTGTCTAACTATAAACAACTACTTTGACAGGTGGTTATACGATCTGTTCATATTTTTGTCTCTGAAATGACTAAGTATGACCTCTTATTTAAAAACATGTGAATTGAATTTGACATTTAAAACAATAATCAGTGCATTCAGCTTGCTCATGTACTCAAACAATTTTGGTATACATTCAAGTTTTCATGTCTGGCAAGATAGTTTTCCAAATATGTGTGTTGTACATTCCTGTAAATGGAGGTAGCTGTTATTGTACTGTACATGTTTACTTAGTTAAAATGTGCGCTAGTGAAGAACATTATTATCCTTCACGCTGGTGGATGAGAACAATATTGTTCTACACGCTAGTGGAGGAGAACACTACTGTTCTCCAGGGGTGCTGAACAACATCTGCAGTAAAGTTTGATCGTGCTGGGCCCCTCGTCAGAGCATCTGCGTGTGTGTTAGAGTGCGTGCTTCACGCGCGGGGATGCCTCTAGTGCCGGCACCTCGCCATCTTGCCTCTCCTAGCTGGCACCAGCCCCCGGCACCTGTCCCCACAAGGCACGAAGTGTCTGCTCACAGGCTTGGTGACCGCCATGGCTTGAAAGCCCTCAAGAGTGTGAACACCGCCCCCAGCGAGGGGGACGTCTCCTGGGGCCCCCAGCGAGGGGGACGTCTCCTGGGGCCCCCAGCGAGGGGGACGTCTCCTGGGGCCCCAGCGAGGGGGACGTCTCCTGGGGCCCCCAGCGAGGGGGACGTCTCCTGGGGCCCCAGCGAGGGGGACGTCTCCTGGGGCCCCCAGCGAGAGGACGTCTCCTGGGGCCCCAGCGAGGGTGACGTCCCCTGGGGACCCCAGCGAGGGGGACGTCTCCTGGGCCCCCAGCGAGGGGGACGTCTCCTGGGGCCCCCGAGCGAGGGGGACGTCTCCTGGGGCCCCAGCGAGGGGGACGTCTCCTGGGCCCCCAGCGAGGGGGACGTCTCCTGGGCCCCCAGCGAGGGGGACTTCTCCTGGGGCCCCCAGCGAGGTCTCTGGTCTTCCCTCCGTATACCTCTGGGTTTTGCCTCGCCAACACACTAACACTTCATGAAACAAGACGGCCGGATAAAAGTGCCGTGCCCAGGCAGTTCAGGTGGACCCATCCTCACCTCCAGCTCTCACTGTGCTACTGCAGAGGAGCCATTCCTCGCCCTCTGTGGCCAGTCATTACAGCCGGTTTCCACAGGAGCGATTCACGTGTGATAAACTAGTAGGGAAAACGACTTAGTGGGCGCGACGTAACACCACTCTCCGCCACCCCGCAGATTTTACGCTAGTTTGCTCATTATGCGGGGGCCAATGCGGGCCTAATTACTCAACTACCTGATTACTTGCAGTCTTAATTATACAAACTTCTTTAATTACAACTCATCAAAATTCCAAAGCTCGCGAGTACAGAAGGACTGCTATACAACGGTATATTAAATGAAATTGAGTAATTTATCTCCAAAGTTTTCAAAACAGATGACAATGAAAAAACAGGGGCGGCCGGACAAGACCGCCACGACGCAGGGGTTATCTTGAGATGATTTCGGGGCTTAGCGTCCCCGCGGCCCGGTCCTCGACCAGGCCTCCTTTTTGTTACACATCCCCGAAGCAGCCCGTAGCAGCTGTCTAACTCCCAGGTACCTATTTACTGCTAGGTAACAGTAGGGACATCACAGTGAAAAAACACTTTCTCTTTGTTTCCGCCTCCACCGGGGATCGAACCCGGAGCCACAGGACTACGACCACTCAGCTGTCAGGCCCTTGGTGAGGGTAGGGGAAGGTAACTCTCAGGAGAGAGCACTAAGACATTACAACTATATAGCACTTGGAGGTAATTATCTGGAGAAAGACACAGGAATGGAATGGTGCCCAACTCCAGGGACCCTCGGGTATTGAACACCGACCTGCAAGATGCTTGCCCGTCGCTCAACCGTCTATCCAAGAGCGCGACAACGGTAATTCTCCTTAACCAGCAACAACACAATTAGTGTACAAACGCGGGTTTTTCACACAACAATGATCAATAATACCAAAGCGGTTGAGTTTTTTATGCAGGTAGACAGTGTGTGCACACGCTGAGCACAGTGATGCTGTGTACCCGTGACACACGCTGAGCAGTGATGCTGTGTACCCGTGACACACGCTGAGCAGTGATGCTGTGTACCCGTGACACACGCTGAGCAGTGATGCTGTGTACCCGTGACACACGCTGAGCAGTGATGCTGTGTACCCGTGACACACGCTGAGCAGTGATGCTGTGTACCCGTGACACCACGCTGAGCAGTGATGCTGTGTACCCGTGACACACGCTGAGCAGTGATGCTGTGTACCTGTGACACAGGCTGAGCAGTGATGCTGTGTACCCGTGACACACGCTGAGCAGTGATGCTGTGTGTACCTGTGACACAGGCTGAGCAGTGATGCTGTGTACCCGTGACACACGCTGAGCAGTGATGCTGTGTACCTGTGACACAGGCTGAGCAGTGATGCTGTGTACCCGTGACACACGCTGAGCAGTGATGCTGTGTACCTGTGACACACGCTGAGCAGTGATGCTGTGTACCTGTGACATATGCTGAGCAGTGATGCTGTGTACCTGTGACACACGCTGAGCAGTGATGCTGTCTACCCGTGACGGCGTGGCAGCTACCGTCCACCAACAACAACAGTGTGGGTGTGTGTGTGTAAACATGCTGGGGACACACACTCCGCGTCCCCGAGTCACGCCTCCCGCCGCGCTCCGCCAACTCTTCTTTTCAACGTTTGAAAGTTTTCACAGAACATTAAACATTCTTTCATCCAATAAAAGTTACTTCGACTCTATTTTTAGAAGCGGAACGGAGAAAGAGACAAGAGGCGGTAAAGAAAAGGGAGTGAATGATAAGAGGAAGACGGAGAATGGAAAGAGGGATAGAGAGACGAGGGAAGCGAGGATGGGATGTGAGTTACGAAGTGAGGAAAGGAGGTGGAGACGGGAGGTGACGTAGGGAGGTGAGGTAGGGAAGTATAGAAGGGAGGTGAGGTAAGGAGGTGGAGAAGGGAGGGGAGAAGGGAGGTGAGGTAGGCAGGTGGAAGAACAGTCTTGCGAGAGAACACTCCCTGCTGCCATCAGCTGAACATAACTCAACATTACCGTCGAAATTAACGTTGATGAATGAATACATTAAGTTGTCTTGGTTGCATCGCCCAGAGTGTGGGTAGACGACCAGACATATCTTAACTCTCTCACTCTCACTCTCTCTCTCTGTAGTGGGCACAGAACAAGCAGGAACAGAATATACTACGTGTATTAGGCAGAGAACCATAAGAACCGTACACAATTAGCTGATTGGAAGAAGCCGGTTCCCCTTTCTCTGTTTGCCAAAAGAGAGAGAACAAAAATTCTTAATCAATTCAGAGTTTTATTCTTGCTGGTGAGAACCCTAAACACCGGTCCTTAACTGCTAGTAAAGACTCGCCCAGCCCTGGGAAGGTGAGCACAGCCCAGGGAAGCCGAGCACAGCCCTGGGAAGCTGTGCACAGCCCTGGGAAGCTGAGCATAGCGCTGGGAAGCTGAGCATAGCGCTGGGAAGCTATGCACAGCCCTGGGAAGCCGAGCACAGCCCTGGGAAGCTGAGCACAGCGCTGGGAAGCTGAGCACAGCCCTGGGAAGCTGAGCACAGCTCTGGTGCTCTGCCCTAGAACTATATCCCTTTCCCTCAGTTCCAACCATTACGGCCCTCCTTTTATGTGCTCCGGTCGCTCTGTTCCCTTTCCCGTGAGCCTATTCCTCTATTTCCATCTACTCCTCCCTGCCCTTCTCCACTACCTCACCTTCCCTCACTACTGGTCCTCCCTTCTCGTCAGCGAAGGCGTCTACACGGCGGAGACGGTGCAGGCGGCACACAGTCTCAGGATATGTCATTGTGGTGATCAGTCTGCTTGTCCCTGTGGCCTTGCTGGTTCCCCCAGGCGACAGATAGGAATAGTGCAACTATTCCTACCTGTCACTTCCAGTCCTCCTGCATTCCCGGCACTGCTCGGCTCCTGCAGCGCCTGCTCGGCTCCTGCAGCACCTTCTCGGCTCCCGCAGCCCCTGCTCGGCTCCTGCAGCCCTTCTGGACACTTACCAAGTATTTGCAAGGAACGCTTGGAGAGGATCAATATAAGGCAAGAGGAAGGTGAGGGCGAGAAGGTGAGGGAGACGAGGTGAGGGGGACGAGGTGAGGGAGACGAGGTGAGGGGGATGAGGTGAGGGGAAAACTGGAGAAAGTCAGCAAGGGGGGGGGGGGGGGGGGGTGGGGACGACGGAGCCAACATAAGCATAAAGGACTCGGCAGAGGAGTCCAAAAGCGAACCAAGAAAATAAACGAAAAGAAAAGAGCAAAGTAAACCAAAGAGAACAAACTCGAGGCACAGAAAGACAGGAAAAGAACAGACAGAGCTGAGAGAGAGACAGGATCAAACAGAAAGGGAACACAGAGACATACGGGGGAACAGAGACCGCAACAGACGACAGGAAGAGAGAGCCACAGACGACAGGAACAGAGAGCCACAGGGGCAGCCAGCCAGCTGGCCTCTGTGCCGCACTTCTCCTACACCACAATGACCCATCACCGGCACAAGTGAGCTAATAAGGAAAGCAAGATTCACATTAGGTCTAACGTTCGTGGCGTACCACAGGGGTCTAGTAGTGCAGTTGGCTTCGTTTTCCACTCACAATCGAGGATTCCGGGTTTCGATTCCCAGGCGACACAGAAATGGTGAACACGTTTCTTTCACCTAATGGGCCTGTTCACCTAGCAGTGGCTCGACCTTCGGGGACCAACACAATTTAGCTTCTCTATAAATACCGAATAATACTTCAAAATACTAGATTCGAACAAATGCAGGACACCTATTATGTCTATACAGACCCGCCTAGCCAGGTGAGAGAGAGTGCGTGGTGGTCGCCCATCCGGTGGTTGGCTAGAACCAGCGGCTTAACCTGACTGAACGAGTGCAACCAATTAGAGTCTAAATTTGAGTCATTTGCAGAGTCATACGAACAGAAGATTATGGTTAAGCTTAAAAGTATATTCCATATTT
>WNGS01092210.1:43085550-43102349 GCA_020271785.1 Procambarus virginalis | reverse complement strand
AGTTGAGGATCTGGCCTGCTCCACCTCCAGCTGGGCGTCGAGGAAAAAAGGGAGATGTACTAAACCAAACGGAAACGTCTCACACGCCATTGTTAAAGTATGAACGAAACTGTGTGAGAAAACTAGCAACATCGTTCACACCAGAGCCAGCGGTAGCTCTCGGGTCAGGTACAGGTACACAGAGGGACACAGACTAGCTACAGCTCGACACACCAGGCACAGAGAGGGGTGTATGTAAAGTAGCTACATAGAGAGCAGCAACACAGCACAGCACAGGACACTACATAGTAGCACACATAGAGAGCAGCAAACACGCTAGAGGAACACAGAGACGCCACAATACACCAGACCCCAACAGTTGGTCTGGTGATGGACACAGGGGCTCCTAACAGCCTCAACTGGCTCATTAAACATGCCACCATAAGCACACTAACCACCTGGTTACGGTTAGTGTATTAGTATTACATGTATTAATGCACACACCAGCCACCTGGTTGGTGTAAGTATATATATATACACCTAGAAGAGGTGTATATGATATACACATGTGGGTGTTGGTGGTTTGGTGCTTGTAGGAGGGACATGGGGTGTAAATGCTTTGGTACACGAGGACTTGAATTTGGTCACTGGGACCAGGCGAGGGCGTTGTTCTTGAATATTTCATGTGTTACAAGGTCGGCCTGAGTGTCGCTTGTTAAGCTCGCATACGTTGCAGGTGACGCCTGTGTATGTGCCATATTGCCATGGGGTGATAGACAGCGGAGGGCTTTCTGTGTGCCACTGTTGCAGGGCAGTGTTGCAGGACACGGTGGTTGGCAGGCAGAGATGCCAGAGGTGTTGACATGTTGCTGGTGTCAACTATGCTCGTGTGGCCCTATAAGCTCTCCTCTTTGTAAAATCTATCGTCGCTCTCTCTCTCTCTCTCTCGTCCTCTCCTCTCTGTCTCTCTCCCTCTCTGCTCTCCTCACTCTCTCACTCAGTCTCTCTCTCTCTCAGTCTCTCCTCCTCTCTCCTTCCTCTCTCTCTCTCGTCTCTACTGGAGGGCCCAGTCTTAGAATCAAACTACGACCGCCCTGCACGCCCAGCCCACTCCTCCCTCACCTTACCCTTTTTCCAAGGATTTTTCATCTGTATTTTTCTTTGCTCGATTTTTCTCTACAGTTCTTTAATGTGATAAGACTATAGTACTATATATAACTTACGTACTGCCATCTTGGCTGTATTGTTGTGTATAGTTTGTGGATAGTATATGCTATTTTGCAGACTACATCCCTTCCCATCAACCCACAACACACCACACACACCACAAACACCCACACACACACACACACACACACACACACACACACACCACACGACCACCCACACACAGCCACACCACCACGGGGGTGGGTGGTGGCTGAAGTGGACACGCTATGGGGCTCAAGACTACGTGGCCCGGGGTTCATCACCCGACACGTCCGGAAACAAATGGAGCATTTCCTTCACCCTGATCCCCTGTTACTAGCAAGTAAAATAGGTACTCTGGGAATTAGATAGCTGTGTTCCTGTGCGTCTGTGTGTGTAGTGTGTGTGTGTGAAAAAAAATTAGTAGTTAGTAACAGTGATTGATTAACAGTTGAGAGCTGGGCCGAAAAAGGCAGAGATCAACCCCTTCAAGCACAACTAGGTGAATACAATTAGGTTGAATACACAACAAAGGTCTTCACAATAGAGCAAGGGGAAGTCCCTGAAGTAGAGGAGTCATCTTGAGGTTATCTTGAGATGATTTCGGGCTTTAGTGTCCCCGCGGCCCGGTCCTCGACCAGGCCTCCACCCCAGGAAGCAGCCCGTGACAGCTGACTAAAACCCAGGTACCTATTATACTGCTAGGTAACAGGAGCATAGGGTGAAAGTAACTCTGCCCATTGTTTCTCGCCGGCGCCCGGGATCGAACCCGGGACCACAGGATCACAAGTCCAGTGTGCTGTCCGCTCGGCCGATGGGCTCAGGGAGTGGCGATAAACCAAGCAGACTTGGAAGATATTGGCATTACCAGAGATGAGGTTAGGAAGTATCTGCTTGATCTAGAAGATCTATACGACTTGACTATACGACTATACGACCAGCCTTGATCTATACGGCTAAGGCTGTTGGACTGATGGAATCTCACCATGGATGTTAAAAGAGGGGAAGGGGGGGGGCAGAAGCACTTTATGTACCTATAAACACTTGTTATAGACCACTATCTATGGTCTGTAACAAGTCACTGTAAATGGGAGACCTACCAGAGAGTTGGGAGACAGCTAAAGTAGTCCCAATCTACAAAAAGGAGAATAGGTAGGCGGCTATAAACTACAAGCCGGTGTCCTTAACTTGTATACCATGCTAGGTGATGGAGAAGATCGCGAGAAAAAGCCTGGTAGCACATCTGGAGAGAAGGGACTTTCTAACACGTCACCAGCATGGTGATGATGATGAAGATTAAGCCACCCAAAAAGGTGGCACGGGCATGAATAGCCGTAAGTGGTGGCCCTTTTGAGCCATTACCAGTATCATTAGCTGATACTGGAGATCTGTGGAGGTGCGACTGCGCACTGCGTGACGGGAGATGTCTCCCGTGACCAGCATGGGTTCAGGGAGGGTAAGTCGTGTCTCACAGATATAATAGAAGTCTATGACCAAGCAACAAGCATTAAGCAAGAACGAGAAGGATGGGAAGACGGCATTCTATTGGACTGTCAGAAAGTTTTTGATACAGTACCACATAAGAGACTGGTGCATAAGTTGGAGAAACAAGCCGGAGCAAGTGGTAAGGTGCTCCACTGGATAAGGGAGAACCTAAACAACAGGAAGCAGCGAGTTACTGTGATGGTTGAGACCTCAGACTGGTGTGATGTCACCAGAGGAGTCCCGCAGGGTTCTGTACATGGACCTATCCTGTTTCTGATATACGTGAATGATCTTTCAGAGGGTATAGACTCATTCCTCTCAATGTTTGCTGATTAAGACAGAGGAGGACAGCAAGAGGCTACAGGATGATCTGGACAAACTGAAGGAATGGTTCAATAAATGGTTACAAGAGTTTAACTCAAGCAAGTGCAAAGTGATGAAGATAGGCGTAAGGAGCTGGAGGCCAAACACAAATTACCAGCTGGGAGAGAAAATCTTTCAGGAGTCAGAAAGAGAGAAAGATCTGAGGTTGATATCACACCAAACTTGTCCCTTTAAGCCCACATCACAAGGATAACATCAGCGGCGAATGAAAGGCTGGCGAACTAATAACTGCCTTGAGAAACTTATGTAAGGAATCATTCAGAACCTTGTATACCTCATATGTCAGACCAATACTGGAATATGCGGCTCCAGCCTGGAGTCAACATCTAGTCAAACACAAAACGAAGTTAGAAAAGGTTCAGAGGTATGCCACTAGGCTAGTCCCCGAGATGAGGGGAATGAGCTGTGAGGAAAGATTACTGGAACTGAACCTCACGACACAGGAAGGCAGAAGAGTTAGGGAAGACATGATCACTACCTACAAAATTCTCAGAGGAATTGACATGGTAGATAAAGATAAACGGTTTAAAACGGGTGGTACGCGAACAAGGGGACACAGGTGGAAACTGAAAACCCAAATGAGCCACAGGGACGTTAAAATGAACGTTTTCAATGTCAGAGTAGTTAACAGATGGAATGCATTAGGCAGTGATGTGGTGGAGGGTGACTCCATACACAGTTTCAAATGTACATATGATAGAGCCCAGTAGGCTCAGGAACCTGTACACCAGTTGATTGACAGTTGAGAGGCGGGACCAAAGAGCCAGAGCTCAACCCCCGTAAGCACAACTAGATGATTACACACACACGCGCGCACAGACACAGACACACACACACACACACGCACACACACATACACACACACATACACACTATCATCGATTGACAGGTTAATTATCAGAAGAAAACGTTAAGCCTGATATAGCACCTAGAAGGGACAGGTGGGCAAAGAGCAAGGATATGAGGACAAGGACCTAATATATGAGGACAAGAAGCTGGGACAGGAAGACGGGGGGGGGCGGGGGGTAAAGACCGGTGCCTAACCACTTGGACAGTCGGGAATCGAACGCCGACCATGTAACACGAGTGCCAAACAGAAACCGATGGATTTAGTGAGAGAGGAAGCTCGGTGAACACAGTCACTGTCGAATGCCAACTACCTCCCTGAGGAGCCCGGATGGCAGTGTTTGCTGGTGATGAAACATGTAGGAGAAAGATAAGAGACGAAGCAGCTTACATTATGCTGCCACATTACAGAGAGAACTGGCAGGGAACAGCAATGGGGAGACAAATGACTTGATAGAAGTTTAATGACAAAATTTTTTTTAAAGTAATGGAGGTTTTCCCACTCCATTTCTCTCATCTAATACGTCGCAATTTTGTTACGGACTCGCCCAATCCGTAAGGCGAGTCTAGGAGGGAGGTTGTTACAGGGAACAAGGAGGTTAAGGGCCAATTAGAGTCCCTGTGAGTAGACGAAGCACAGCCTTAACACAGGGGTTATATGTTAACATTGGGTCGTTACCCAGCACGTGCAGCCATGGATGGCACCATGGACGGCAGGCAGTGTGCAGTTGGTGTGATGAGGAGAGTGTGAGAGGGAGGGCGAGGTATCTGTAGTGAATTGTTTGTACTGCAATGAGGTAAGTGAGTGAGTGAGTGAGTGAGTGAGTGAGTGAGTGAGTGAGTGAGTGAGTGAGTGAGTGAGTGAGTGAGTGAGTGAGTGAGTGAGTGAGTGAGGGGGAGACATTCATTCGCCCGCACTATTTTGGTCCTCATGTTTTTCCTCATGTATTGTCTGTGTGTCTTTCATCCACTCTCTCTCTATCTGTCTCACTCTCCCTTCCTCTCCCTTCCTCCCTCTCCTTCTCTCTGTCCCTCTCAGACTGACAATCGCCTTTCTCACTTTAACTTGTCACTGTGAGATGTAAGCTCTTGGGCCCCCCACCATTTTGCTACGAGTCTGGTACACAGACTCACACCATTCACCGCTTCATTCATTCACGTCCTGGACGAAACATAAGACTTCTGTGCTTCCTTGCTCCTTCCCTCATTTGGTTATCCAGTTTCTCCCCTCCATCCTCTCTCTCACCTCTCACCTCAAGCTGAACTGCTTCTCCTTGTCCTCTCCATTATACAATTCATTATCTAGGAGGTTGTGAGGTTTATAGTGTTTTCAACCTGGCCTCATAACACACACACCTCTTTTCATCGTGAGGTTTAGTTCTCTCAACATTCACTCATAACACAGCTGTCACTTCTGTGGACATTCATTTTTATGATTGTATTCCATACTACAGCCGCGCAGATGGTGTATAGTGTTGACTACAGCACTGTAGTCGAGTACTGTACTACGAACTGTTGTATTTAACTGTAGTTTGCCCTGTTTACATAATCTTCCAATAATAGACTTGGTGTGGTGCCCACCCCACGCTCCTGTACCCACGCTCCTGTACCCCCGCTCCTGTACCCCCTCTCAGTCAACAATCTGCCCACTACAAGCGCCGATAAGAAATGCAAACTGACATTAAAAATGGTTAATGAGGAGATGACATGTATGAAGTGTTGATGTGGATGAGATGACAGCCTCCCAGTGTCAGGGGTGAGGATGCTTAATGAGGCGCTCAGCTGCCCGGGGCTCTCACCTGTTGCCCGGGGCTCTCACCTGTTGCTCGAGTCCACGCCACACGCTGTAAACGACACCCGGAAAATGTGTGCTTGTAAACATGATAAGAGGCAATGAAAATAGATAGGGAGTCAGAACATTAGACAACCGACAGTACGAAAGGCGGGGTCCAGGAGCTAATAGCTCAACTCTGCAGGCACGGATAGTAAACACACACACACACACACACACACACACACACACACACACACACACACTCTCTCTCTCTCTCTCTCTCTCTGGTCCCGACCGACACACAAGCAGTCTACTAATGGTAATTAAGTAGGCTTTGAATAATTACATGTTCGTTCTGATTGGAGAGAGAGAGAGAGGTGCAGTTTGTCTTGATGTAAAGGATCTGATTTTTGGGGGAGGCATTACGTTGATTAAGAGCAGGGATAGTGTGTGTGTGTGTGTGTGTGTGTGTGTGTGTGTGTGTGTGTGTGTGTGTGTGTGTGTGTGTGTGTGTGTGTGTATGTGTGTGTATTCACTTAGTTGTATTCACTTAGTTGTATTTTACGGGGGTTGAGCTTTGCTCTTTCGGCCCGCCTCTCAACTGTCAATCAACTGTTTACTAACTACACTAACTACTTTTTTTCTTTTTTTTTTCCCACACCACACACACCCCAGGAAGCAGCCCGTGACAGCTGACTAACTCCCAGGTACCTATTTACTGCTAGGTAACAGGGGCATTGAGGGTGAAAGAAACTTTGCCCATTTGTTTCTGCCGGGTGCGGGAATCGAACCCGCGCCACAGAATTACGAATCCTGCGCGCTATCCACCAGGCTACCTGGCCCCCCGAGGGGGGGCCAGTGTGTGTGTGTGTGTACTCACCTAGTTGTACTCACCTAGTTGTGCTTGCAGGGGTTGAGCTCTGGCTCTTTGGTCCCGCCTCTCAACCGTCAATCAACAGGTAAAGGGGGGGTGGGGGGGGGGGAAATCGGGGAAAATGGAGGATCTCGTGCAACTCCTCCAAAGCTATTGGAGGAGTAGGAGGGAGAGGACGAGCATACCCACATAATTAGTGTGAATACCCTGGGTGGGTATAATTAGTGTGGTTACCCTGGGTGGGTATAATTAGTGTGATTACCCTGGGTGGGTATAATTAGTGTGATTACCCTGGGTGGGTATAATTAGCCGTGTGTAACCAGCAGCAGCAGCAGCAGCAGCACCTAGGGGGGGGGACACCCCAGGTGTGTCGGGGCACTTCAGTAATCACCTCCCAAACACTCTCACCCTATCCAAATATTATCTTTGGTAAGCCTGCTTTGCAGACATTGATCACCTGCATCTTATTGCAAGCCAAGTTCTATCATTATACACAAGACTAAGGCAATACACATCGTATCATTATACACAAGACTGCCCTAAGAAGTATATATATATACATCACATCATTATACGAACCACACACACACACACGCACACACGCACACACACACACACACACACACACACACACACACACACACACACACACACATACATACATATACATGATGGAGATACAGGTATCTAGGGTATACTCTCCCTGTGACCCCCAGCCTCCTCAAATGGCAGTACTTATACTGTTTGGTCCAGAGTACCAGTATGTAGTGATATAAATTACGGGCTGACCATAGCCCGTGCTGCTTGGAACTGTTGGTTCTGGGTAGCGGGTCTTCAACAACAACAAGGTAGTGATATAGGTATGCAGTAAATAGTAAGTATGTATGTAGTATGTATGTAGTATGTATGTAGTAAATGGGTACCTGGGAGTCAGCTGTTCTGGGCGGCATGCTATGGATGTGTACTGCACCTAGTTGTGCTTGCGGGGGTTGAGCTCTGGCTCTTTGGTCCCGCCTCTCANGTGCCTGGTGACGTCACCTCCTCCAGGTGACAAAGAATATTGTCAACAATACGACACATTAAACAACGCATTCTGAAACATAACAGATTACTCGTGAATAACACATTATTTTTATAAGTGAATAATCTATAAATATCACATAACACGTGAAACTTAAAACGACTGATTATTCAAATTTCATGAAAGATATCAAGGAAGCAACATTTTATTTAAAAATATATCGCTTTATTAAATAGGTAAGACCTAGCAATAGTTAACAATGTATTAATCTACAGACATCTGAAATGTCCCAATTCAATAATAATTCTTAATATATATGTTGTTACCTTAGGAAAAGTCTGATTTAAGTAATACCAAGCCACGTCTGGCTAAAGTTATCCTGGATTCATAAACTATTGATTCCTAAGGTTACCTTGACCCTAACCTAAGTTTAAGGTCAGTTCAGGCCAAAGAATAAATTATATGTAATTTTCCGATTTAAATGCCAGAATTTATTGTGAATACTAATGTCTATGTGTGTGATTATAAACCTTAGTAAACCAGTTCCGAGGAGGTAAACTAAGGTAAACCAAGTGAGGAGTGACCCAAGACGCTCCAAGCACACCCTGGGGGCAACAAAGATTAAAGTTCAGCGCCAAATTCCTTTCATTTAAGGGAATACAGGGTATGAACCGACTCTCAAGTTCAACTGTGTGTAAACCGGTTTTCAAACTTAGCTGTGTATAAACCGGCTCTCAAATTCAGTTGGGTGTAAACTGCTTCTGGAACTCGGTTGGGTATGAAGTAATTGGATATTTTAGGGCAATGCCCCTTCCCCTACCTCTCCACCAATAGCACGCCCTCCCTCTCTCTCCATCAATAGCACGCCCTCTCTCTCTCTCTCCACCAATAGCACGCCCTCCCTCTCTCTCCACCAATAGCACGCCCTCCCTCTCTCTCTCCACCAATAGCACGCCCTCCTCTCTCTCCACCAATAGCACGCCCCCTTCTCTCTCCACCACCAACACCTCCCCCCACCGCTCCCTCTCCGCCAACAGCTTCCCAACTCCACTGACGGAATCACTGGCAGTAAAGAATTCTGGATGAGAGAGACGAGGCCACTGAGACTCTCTCTCCAGACCTTGCAAGAGGTCAAGTGCTCAAGCACACTTTTGCATTCCAAGAATTTTACATATTATATATATATATATATATATATATATATATATATATATATATATATATATATATATATACCTTTTTTTGTAATGCCTGTCGTGGGTTTATTAAATATTAATTATTGTCGGTGTGAAGTATGTTGAAATGTAGTCGACCAGGTGGTGATTTATTTCTTGTTTGGTCCAGTTGATAATGCTGCATGCTGCTGTAACTCGAGTTTATGCTCCTTGTATTATATGGTGTTGTTGTTGTTGTTGTCACTGTGGCTGTTGTTGTTGTTGTTACTGCTGGTGTCACTGTTGTTGTTGCTGCTGTAAGCCTTCGTCACTTTTCACTCATTTGCAGTGATTTAAATTCGATTAGATCTTCAATCATGTTTTCTCTTTAGCTCCTGTCTATTCCCCTTCACGTTCTCCCTTCCTGTCTATTCCACTTCACGTTCTCCCTTCCTGTCTATTCCACTTCACGTTCTCCCTTCCTGTCTATTCCCCTTCACGTTCTCCCTTCCTGTCTATTCCACTTTAGGTAACGTCATCTCTGCAAATACGTCAATGTAAAAAATTATTACATGTCCTATTTGTTCGTTTAAAAACATACCAAATGTCCTAATTATTCATTTCAAAATAAATCCCATGTCCTATTTGTTTGTTTAAAATAAATCAAATGTCCTAATTTTCATTTAAAAATAAATCCCATGTCCTAATTATCCATTTAAAAATAAATCCCATGTCCTATTTGTTAGTTTAAAATAAATCAAATGTCCTAATTATTCATTTAAAAATAAATCCCATGTCCTAATTATCTATTTAAAAATAAATCCCATGTCCTAATTATTCGTTTAAAAATAAATCCCATGTCCTAATTATTCGTTTAAAAATAAATCCCATGTCCTAATTGTTCGTATAAATTACCTGGAGAACATTAACAGCCGCCGCGGTCATTTGTCTCCCGAAACCGGCCCCAAAACGATCCTATAAATTCTGGCCGTTATTCGTAAAAGTGTAATGAGGTGGGCGGATACACAATGGGCGGAGCGCCGGTCTTGTAAAGTTATGGTGTGGAACTCAGTGTCAGTTAACAGCGCTACTGTCAGCTAACAGTGCTCCTGTCAGGTAACAGCGTTACTGACAGCTAACAGTGGCCCTGTCAGGTAACAGTGGTCCTGTCAGCTAACAGTGCTCCTGTCAGCTAACAGTGCTCCTGTCAGCTAACAACGCAACTGTTAGCTAACAGCGCTGCTGTCAGCTAACAGCGCTACTGTCAGCTAACAAGGCGTGGGGGGGGGCATAAAACCTGTATATATATATATATATATATATATATATATATATATATATATAATATATATATATATATATATATATATCTAGTTAAGTAATATCACATACATTACTGCTGTTGTATTTACTTTTAAATCACTTTTTAACTTAACATTTTACTTAAAATTTAATGCCAATTGAGTCATTAATGCAGTTCTTACAACAGATTATTTTCAATGCTGTTTCTTTTGGTTAATCTCTAACGAGTGCTTAATTCTGGAAGTCATTCACATGTGTGTGAATCTTGCAAGAATTTGTTAATATCTTATTACGGAGTTGAGGTTAGGTTTCCACAGCCCTTCACACACTGAAGAAGTAATTCATCACTTGAATTACCTCGGGTTTTTTGGTAGTTTCCTCCAGTCTTATGTTTTCATTACTACGTGATGCCTTGTATGAGTCACTAGGCCTTCTGTAGGGGGCCTTTATGTGTGCTCTTAAGCGTCCTGGTGTGGCGGATAGTATGCCTAGTGACGGGCTAGGCTATACTTTAATGATCAGCTGGGATATGAGGTCGAAGAGCTGGGATATGAGGTCGAGGAGCTGGGATATGAGGGCTAGGAGCTGGGATATGAGGTCGAGGAGCTGGGATATGAGGTCGAGGAGGTGGGATATGAGGTCGAAGAGCTGGGATATGAGGTCGAGGAGCTGGGATATGAGGGCCAGGAGCTGGTATATGAGGGCCAGGAGCTAACATAATAGGGCGAGGAGGTGGGATACGAGGACGAAGTGAAGAAACGGTGTCCAACCACTTGGGATCGAACCCTCAGTCCTGCGAGAGGCGTGACCAACGAACGTCCAAGTGAGACAGGTGGAGACCCGCCGGCAAGAGGTGAGAGGCCAAGTTAGTGAGGACGATGGCGGTTGATGTGGTGGTTAAGTCAGCGATCGATTTTCATTCTGAGCTTGGCGCTCAAACAGGTGGTTTCCACCGCTGGTCGCTCCCACAGGTGGCCTCCACAGCTGGTGGCTCCCACAGGTGGCCTGCACAGCTCACACAGGCAAGCACCCAAGTGGGTTATCTTGAGTTCGCCAGTGGGTGTGAGCACACACCCATTCACACAGACAAGCACACACCCACTCACACAGACAAGCACACACCCACTCACACAGACAAGCACACACATACTCACACAGACAAGCACACACCCACTCACACAGACAAGCGAGGGTCGGAATAACATCCATCGGGCGAGTGGCTGTTGAGTCTATATTATTCTGCTCTTTGGCAGGCTAAACGATGCGCTTTGGCCTCCTCTGGGGAACGACGCCCGCCACTGCCCCCCGAATGCAAGTATGGAAGGAGGAAAAGAAGGCAGGAGGCAAACCGGAAGTCTCACTAATATTTGACACACACACCTTGCCCAGGTCTTCCTGAAGGGCACGACAATCACCTAGGCCTCCCATCCCCCCACACCATCCTAGCATCATCAGCAAACACGCTCACACAATTCTGCATTCCAACTGGAAGACCGTCCATATAGACAACGAACTCCACCGGTGCAAGAACTGAACCCTGCGGCACTCCACACGTGACACTCCCCCAATCCGACACCCAGCCCCCGAGCACGGCCCCCACCATTCTGGCAGCCAGGAAACCCCTCATCCATGCCAGAAACCCATCTGTCACCCTCCCCCCCTCCAACACGCTCCAGCCCCCAGAACAAACTCCCATGCGGAACTCTGTCGAAAGCCCTAGGAAGGGCTTTCGACAGAGTTCCCACTCACACAGACAAGCACACACCCACTCACACAGACAAGCACACACCCACTCACACAGACAAGCACACACCCACTCACACAGACAACTCACACAGTCAAAACAGTTGATTTACCATAAACAGCAAGACACCCAGAGCCCTCGGAGTTTACATGCCAGACGAGACCGTTGTCTGGAAGCTCCTCGTTAAGTGTAGTGAGAGAAACGGAATGAGGAGATTAGTGACTTGACAGGTGAATAAGAAGCTCCAGGATAGGTGCTGAAGGCAGCCCCACCTCCCTCTGCCTGCAGCGGTGTTCACGGACGGAGCAACCTACGCACTAACAAAAGGGACCTCTGTTTCAGGCATCACTTGCCAATAATGTGACACAGCAATGAGATCTCCAATTAGAGCCTTCAGTCCGGGTTATTTGTGGAATCATTTGAAAATGAACTATCATAGAGCATCGTCGCCAGCACTGGGTAAAGGCTTCGCTATGTTAACGATGTTCCGATTGCCCAATAACACTATTCCGACCCAAATAATGTTTTGAAATAGAGACGATTTCCTTCCCTTTTCAGACACACACTAATACTGAAAGACAGTGAGCGTCGCCCGGTGCTCTCACCTAATTCAGCCAATCCGTTAAAAATGCGACGTGTTAGTACAATTTAGAGCAAGGGAATATCAATGGCTTCTAAGCATCGGCATCGATAGGTTTAGGGGATTGAGTTGGCACATTTCCGGTAGGGGAAAGAGACCGGCTGGACCCCAGACAGGTCCACGAGACCACGTACAACCTTCCTGCGAGGACGCCGCCACACTTATTTCTTCTCTAATGACTCGTGTCTCGTTCCCACCTGAGTGATGAGGCAGTGATGAGGCAGTGATGAGTGATGAGGCAGTGATGAGAAACACTCAGAGGGCCGGCCAGGGGCTTGCTCGGCCCTGCCCAGGAATATACCTGTAAAAAGTACTTTACTAACAAGCAGCATCATTAACAAACAACATCACTAACAAGCAACATCACTAACAAGCAACATCACTAACAAGCAACATCACTAACAAGCAACATCACTAACAAACAACATCACTAACAAGCAACATCACTAACAAGCAACATCACTAACAAGCAACATCACTAACAAGCAACATCACTAACAAACAACATCACTGACAAGCAACATCACTAACAAGCAACATCACTAACAAACAACATCACTAACAAGCAACATCACTAACAAGCAACATCACTAACAAGCAACATCACTAACAAACAACATCACTAACAAACATCACTAACAAACAACATCACTAACAAGCAACATCACTAACAAGCAACATCACTAACAAGCAACATCACTAACAAACAACATCACTAACAAGCAACATCACTAACAAGCAACATCACTAACAAGCAACATCACTAACAAACAACATCACTAACAAGCAACATCACTAACAAACAACATCACTAACAAACATCACTAACAAGCAACATCACTAACAAGCAACATCACTAACAAGCAACATCACTAACAAACATCACTAACAAGCAACATCACTAACAAGCAATATCACTAACAAACAACATCACTAACAAGCAGCATCACTAAAAAGCAACATCACTAACAAACAACATCACTAACAAGCAACATCACTAACAAGCAACATCACTAACAAACAACATCACTAACAAGCAACATCACTAACAAGCAATATCACTAACAAACAGCATCACTAAAAAGCAACATCACTAAAAAGCAACATCACTAACAAACAACATCACTAACAACATCACTAACAAGCAACATCACTAACAAGCAACATCACTAACAAGCAACATCACTAACAAGCAACATCACTAACAACTATAAGCGTAGCTCAGCATTGCTCCTAATTTATTGAGGTAATTTAAATGCAAATACAGAGATTTTGTTGGGGATGAAAAGCATATTTTCCCTCTCGTTTTGAGAGCTTTCCCTCCGTCCCTCCCTCCCATCCCCCACTTCCCTCCTACCTACCTTCCCACCCTCCCTTCACCTTCTTGTACATGTCAACACCAATTTTACCTATTTTCGAATTAATAACTGCCCAACAGTCTGTAGGGTGACCACTGACTTCTGTACATGGTCGACCTGGGTTTATATTCATAGTTCCCTTAACATCAATGTGTAAAACACACACACACACACACACACACACACACACACACACACACACACACACACACACACACACACACACACACACACGCGCGCTGAACCCACAGCTTATTGAAGTACAAACGCAAAACTTTAAAGAACTTGAGTGGTTTGCTCAAAGATTGGTCCAAGCATTGAGAGGATTGGTACGAGGAGAGGCTTGGAGCTTGCTTAGCTAAATCTCCCAGAGTTTGAGCCCCTCTCTCTCTCTCTCTCTCTCTCTCTCTCTCTCTCTCTCTCTCTCTCTGCTAGTCTAACACAAGGAGTTCTGAGTTTGTCTAACTGGATAGGCGCTCTACTCTTATAAAGTCTAGGCTCTCTACTTGTGCAATGCCTAGACGCTCAACTCTTCTAAGACAAGGACGAAGAAAAGGAAAATATATGCGACATCTGAGTATGTGGATCTAATAACCATCAGCCACCTGTCCACCACCTGGGCCATCTGGATCATACCGTCAACCATCTGTCACCAGTACTGTTTCCCAACCAGTATTACCCAGGAATTTCCTGAATCTAAACCTCTCCAACCGATATCAATTGTACTCTAATTCCGTTTTCTGTTAGTGTACACCAAAATTTATGACTAGAGTCTCCACGGTATATACCTCCTCCTACCTAAGGTAGGAGCTAAGGCTCCTAGCTAGGAGAGGTAGGAGTAGCTAGGAGCTACCCCTCACCCCCACCCCCCTAACAACCACGTGGACCATCCAAGGACCTGTCAACCATCACCGTCTAACGATTACTCCTAAAGGCAACCTATTCACTGCCAGGATCTTAGAATCACCTTCAAGACCCTGTTCACCACTAGCGTCTTCTTGGCCTCCACGACAAGTATCTTGTCGCAATCAACAGAACTGTGAACAATATGTCACCTCAAGAACAGGTGGTGACAGCTGTCACCCTAAGAATATGTGGGGGATAGCTTGTCACCTAAGAACAGGTAGGTATATGTGTTACCTTAAGAACAGGTGGTGACAGGTGTCACCCCCTAAGAATATGTGGGGGACAGCTGTCACCTAAGAACAGGTGGGTATATGTGTTACCTTAAGAACAGGTGGTGACAGGTGTCACCCCCTAAGAACAGGTAGGGACAGGTGTCACCCCCTAAGAACAGGTAGGGACAGGTGTCACCCCCTAAGAACAGGTAGGGACAGGTGTCACCCTAGGAACAGGTGGGGACAGCGCGACAGCAGCGGGGCAACATGGGAGCGGAGGAACCCCGTAATACAAGCCTGGACAGGTTAGTGTGTAGCTTACCTGGCGAATCTCACGAGCCCCGTCAAATATACATACATGAATACATTACCCAAGCTGAGACCCCCTACACCCAGGCGGCCAGGATGGACTGGCTCCCCTTCACCCCGCCCGGAGACTAAGACTGAGGGGCGGCTTTCCCCCTCAACCAGGAGGCCAGGATTGATGAGCTTTTCACCCATCGAGTCATGCAGGTCGGCGTTCGATTCCCGACCGTCCAATGATAATGGTACCTCACCTCTCACTATTCTCACATCACTTTTCCGGTGAACTTTTATATATGTATCTTTGCCGTGTACGTCAGAGACCATGTGTGTCAGGGATTTTACATAGCCAGGTGTATATTAGCCTTAAAGCCCGATATAACCAGGTGTATATCAGCCTTAAAGCCCGATATAACCAGGTGTATATTAGACTTAAAGCTCGATATAACCAAGTGTATTTCAGCCTTAAAGCCGGACATAACCAAGTGTATTTCAGCCTTAAAGCCGGACATAACCAAGTGTATTTCAGCCTTAAAGCCGGACATAACCAAGTGTATTTCAGCCTTGAAGCCGGACATAACCAAGTGTATTTCAGCCTTAAAGCCGGACATAACCAGGTGTATTTCAGCCTTAAAGCCGGACATAACCAGGTGTATTTCAGCCTTAAAGCCGGACATAACCAGATGTATTTCAGCCTTAAAGCCCGATATAACCAAGCATATACCACCAGACGTCATCTCGCTCACAACACGATCAGGACAACATACACAACATGAACTCTCCAGCGACTAACCTGCGTACTACGCCAAGAGGCGTCGTGTTGCGTAATGAACGAGTAATACCTGCCTTGCACTCTAATAAAGCCTTCACGACTGCGAAGACAAAAATGGAAAACTAGACTTAGCGACAAAGGATTAAATTCTTACAACTTTTCAGGTTGACAGCCGGTGCGCAAGACCGGTTTGCTGTGCACATGTAGGTATTCCAGCTGTGCACACACCCCTACTGGTACGAACCTGTAACAATAGTCCTTGTACTTATAATACCTTTCTGACTCTTCCTGAAGGTATCAGCCCCACCACCTTCAGACCCACTGTACCGTACACGTGTATAGTCCCACACAGTCCCACACGACCTGTTCACCACCCCACCATAGTTGTAGGGTGACTCCATGTGGGACTATCAATGTTTTCCGGTCCTCGCCTTACAGGACTGAGCTGAACTCTTGGCGATCCAAACTTCCATCAATGTCCATTTATGCTTCTTATATAGCAATCTTTCCCTCTGATTTCGACAGATGATACCATGGTTCCGCAGTGGCCAGGCGGGTGTCAGGCGGTTGGTCTATCATGGGACACCATGGGACATCACGAAACATCATGAGACACCATGGACCACTACGGGCCATCCAAACAATCATGGGACCATCAAAGGAACATCATATACTCAACAACACAGCAACACAGGGGTAGTCAAGTAGCAATACCTGCATCGCTCCACCTCACTGGAGTTCCACAGTCTCTCCTCCAACACTTACCTGAAATGAGAAAGAAAAATGTGCATCAGATGCGAGTTAACAAAAAAGTATATATGGTCATCAATAGTGTATCTACTACACCGTATCTACTA
>WNGS01092210.1:43067685-43080710 GCA_020271785.1 Procambarus virginalis | reverse complement strand
ACACAATGTATCTACTACACTACCCTTCGTCTACAGTCACAAGGAACATCCTTCCAGCGTTCGCAGTGTAATCCCACATCAATCTCCCCCCCCCCCCCCCCCTATCCAGGATTTGGAATAATCCGGAGACGCCTTGTGACGAGAAACGCTCTCGGTAACTTGTGCAGTAAATAGCGAACGTTGCGTTCATTTCCTCGTGGACGCCTTCTTGCGTTCTTTTGCTTTTACCTTCGTTCTGTTAAAATCGCAGTTACAACATTTATTAATGTAATTATGTTATATTTACAAATATAATGGGTCATTGTCCAAAAATTGAGGTGAAATTTACATGTAAATTGTGTGTACATTGAAGATTAATTGGAGTGTAAATTCATATGTAAACTGGAGATAAATTAGTGTGTAAATCGGTGTTGATCATTGTATCAAATAATGTCCGCATTATGGCTATAATGCTGACATTAAAAATGTCTATAATGTCTTCAAAGGTTCTTAAGAAACTGGAGCTTACAGAGCTGAGGCTCTTTGTGTCTCGGCTGGCTGGGGCCATACCGGTCATACACCTGGCATATACATGGACATGTATGAAGTATACATGTCCATGAATACATAAACACACACACACACACAAGTCTGGAGTATATACGAATATGCTGATGTACCTGGAGCTTGGGAGACTGAGGATATACCTGTCCTATTCTTACTGCGCCACAATTTCAACGTTGTCGATCACTGCAATTCCACAGATGATGTTGAACAAATTAAGGCAGCGCGACACTGACTTTCTGGTAGTAACGAGTCTCGGTCTTGCTTGTTACACTCGAGGTAAAAACCAGCTCATATGTGACGTTTGTCAGAGATTGGCCCGTAGTGGGGCGTCAGCCTTCTTGATGGGCGATGATCTAAACTACTCGAGTTCCTCCACTCGCCTTTCATGGCTGAAAACGTCATGTTTTATGGCTGAAAATGTCATATTTTAAGGCTGAAAATGTCATGTTTTATGGCTGAAAATGTCATGTATCATGGCTGAAAATGTCATGTTTTATGGTTGAAAATGTTATGTTTTATGGCTGAAAATGTCATGTTTTATGGTTGAAAATGTCATGTTTTATGGTTGAAAATGTCATGTTTTATGGCTGAAAAATGTCATGTTTTATGGTTGAAAATGTCATGTTTTATGGCTGAAAATGTCATGTTTTATGGTTGAAAATGTCATGTTTTATGGTTGAAAATGTCATGTTTTATGGCTGAAAATGTCATGTATCATGGCTGAAAACGTCATGTATCATGGTTGAAAATGTCATGTTTTATGGCTGAAAATGTCATGTATCATGGCTGAAAATGTCATGTTTTATGGCTGAAAATGTCATGTATCATGGCTGAAAATGTCATGTTTCATGGTTTGAAAATGTCATGTTTTATGGCTGAAAATGTCATGTTTTATGGTTGAAAATGTCATGTTTTATGTTGAAAATGTCATGTTTTATGGTTGAAAATGTCATGTTTTATGGTTGAAAATGTCATGTTTTATGGCTGAAAATGTCATGTTTTATGGTTGAAAATGTCATGTTTTATGGCTGAAAATGTCGCGCACAATGACGGAAAGTGTGATATTCACCTTCACAAAGCGTGACACATTTCGTCAGATCTTAACCTCAGATCGATCAACACCAAAGTGTCTGTCACCGGGGACAAGGTTGTTTGTTGAGGGTCAATAATGCAGCAGCGGGTTCAAATATTCAGATATATTGGTGCAGGGACACATACAGTGGCACCCACGGCGCATGTTAGTTGCTCAACACAACTGCTTTTAGAATTCTGATTTAAGGAATCACTCAGGCTCTTTAAATATAACGTATGTAACACCAATTGTCGAATACGCAGCGATAGCGTGAAGTCATCACCTTGTAAAATACAAAAGAAGATGAAGAGAGTCCGAAGGTATGAGTAGTGTGGAGAGATTAATGTAATTAAACCTTGTATTCGTCTCAAGACAAACAGACTTAGAGTAGACATGATTACAACGTACAAAATTAGCTGGAAACGAGCGTAAAGGATAGGGTAGACAAGTAAAGACTATATAGCAGGGTGGTACGCGCTCAAAGGGACACAGGTGGAAAGTGAGTACCCAAATGAGCCACAGGGACGGTAGACAGATGTGTTCAGCGTCCTGGTAGCGAAGAGAAAGAATGCACTAGTAGTAGCGAGGTGGAGGACGCAGACTCCATACATAGTTTCAATTGTAGATATGACATTTCAATATGACAAACAACATCAGAGCACAATAGTCTCGGGGACCTGTACTTCAGTTGATTGACAGGTGAGAGACGGGACGAAAAAAGTGAAGGTCAAGCCTCGCATTAAGCAGATAGACAGACAAGCACGCCGATATTATATATATATATATATATATATATATATATATATATCTATGTATATATATATATGTATATATATATATATATATATATATATATATATATAATATATATATATATATATATATATATGACAGTGTCAGTGTGACTCCTTCTGAAGATGTATTAATATACGAAAGTACTTAAGGAAATTCTTGTTTCAATTTTCCTCCGTGGTCTGACACTGTCACATTTTTTAATCGCGTATTTATTTTCGTGATACACACACACACACACACACACACACACACACACACACACACACACACCACACACCACACACACACATATATATATATATATATATATATATATATATATATATATTATATATACACACATATTCCCAAACATCGTTTGGGAATGTCAATCACAAAATGAATATTCTTTTCCATCCAGGAAAAATTGGCTTAATGAATTAGCTGTTATTCTGTTTGCCTCATAAACACGTGTTAGTAGTGACAGGTGTTGTCACACTCCCAGAACACGTGTGGTGCCTGGTGACGTCACCTCCTCCAGGTGACAAAGAATATTGTCAACAATACGACACACATTAAACAACGCATTCTGAAACATAACAGATTACTCGTGAATAACACATTATTTTTATAAGTGAATAATCTATAAATATCACATAACACGTGAAACTTAAAACGACTGATTATTCAAATTTCATGAAAGATATCAAGGAAGCAACATTTTATTTAAAAATATATCGCTTTATTAAATAGGTAAGACCTAGCAATAGTTAACAAATGTATTAATCTACAGACATCTGAAATGTCCCAATTCAATAATAATTCTTAATTATATAATGTTGTTACCTTAGGAAAAGTCTGATTTAAGTAATACCAAGCCACGTCTGGCTAAAGTTATCCTGGATTCATAAACTATTGATTCCTAAGGTTACCTTGACCCTAACCTAAGTTTAAGGTCAGTTCAGGCCAAAGAATAATTATATGTAATTTCCGATTTAAATGCCAGAATTTATTGTGAATACTAATGTCTATGTGTGTGATTATAAACCTTAGTAAACCAGTTCCGAGGAGGTAAACTAAGGTAAACCAAGTGAGGAGTGACCCCAAGACGCTCCAAGCACACCCTGGGGGCAACAAAGATTAAAGTTCAGCGCCAAATTCCTTTCATTTAAGGGAATACAGGGTATGAACCGACTCTCAAGTTCAACTGTGTGTAAACCGGTTTTCAAACTTAGCTGTGTATAAACCGGCTCTCAAATTCAGTTGGGTGTAAACTGCTTCTGGAACTCGGTTGGGTATGAAGTAATTGGATATTTTAGGGCAATGCCCCTTCCCCTACCTCTCCACCAATAGCACGCCCTCCCTCTCTCTCCACCAATAGCACGCCCTCCCTCTCTCTCTCCACCAACAGCACGCCCTCCCTCTCTCTCTCTCCACCAATAGCACGCCCTCCCTCTCTCTCCACCAATAGCACGCCCCCTTCTCTCTCCACCACCAACACCTCCCCCCCCCCGCTCCCTCTCCGCCAACAGCTTCCCAACTCCACTGACGGAATCACTGGCAGTAAAGAATTCTGGATGAGAGAGACGAGGCCACTGAGACTCTCTCTCCAGACCTTGCAAGAGGTCAAGTGCTCAAGCACACTTTTGCATTCCAAGAATTTTACATATTATATATATATATATATATATATATATATATATATATATATATATATATATATATACCTTTTTTGTAATGCCTGTCGTGGGTTTATTAAATATTAATTATTGTCGGTGTGAAGTATGATGAAATGTAGTCGACCAGGTGGTGATTTATTTCTTGTTTGGTCCAGTTGATAATGCTGCATGCTGCTGTAACTCGAGTTTATGCTCCTTGTATTATATAGTGTTGTTGTTGTTGTTGTCACTGTGGCTGTTGTTGTTGTTGTTACTGCTGGTGTCACTGTTGTTGTTGCTGCTGTAAGCCTTCGTCACTTTTCACTCATTTGCAGTGATTTAAATTCGATTAGATCTTCAATCATGTTTTCTCTTTAGCTCCTGTCTATTCCCCTTCACGTTCTCCCTTCCTGTCTATTCCACTTCACGTTCTCCCTTCCTGTCTATTCCACTTCACGTTCTCCCTTCCTGTCTATTCCACTTCACGTTCTCCCTTCCTGTCTATTCCACTTCACGTTCTCCCTTCCTGTCTATTCCACTTTAGGTAACGTCATCTCTGCAAATACGTCAATCTAAAAAATTATTACATGTCCTATTTGTTCGTTTAAAAACATATCAAATGTCCTAATTATTCATTTCAAAATAAATCCCATGTCCTATTTGTTTGTTTAAAATAAATCAAATGTCCTAATTATTCATTTAAAAATAAATCCCATGTCCTAATTATCCATTTAAAAATAAATCCCATGTCCTATTTGTTAGTTTAAAATAAATCAAATGTCCTAATTATTCATTTAAAAATAAATCCCATGTCCTAATTATCCATTTAAAAATAAATCCCATGTCCTAATTATTCGTTTAAAAATAAATCCCATGTCCTAATTATTCGTTTAAAAATAAATCCCATGTCCTAATTGTTCGTATAAATTACCTGGAGAACATTAACAGCCGCCGCGGTCATTTGTCTCCCGAAACCGGCCCCAAAACGATCCTATAAATTCTGGCCGTTATTCGTAAAAGTGTAATGAGGTGGGCGGATACACAATGGGCGGAGCGCGGGTCTTGTAAAGTTATGGTGTGGAACTCAGTGTCAGTTAACAGCGCTACTGTCAGCTAACAGTGCTCCTGTCAGGTAACAGCGTTACTGACAGCTAACAGTGGCCCTGTCAGGTAACAGTGGTCCTGTCAGCTAACAGCGCTCCTGTCAGCTAACAGTGCTCCTGTCAGCTAACAACGCAACTGTTAGCTAACAGCGCTACTGTCAGCTAACAGCGCTACTGTCAGCTAACAAGGCGTGGGGGGGGCATAAAACCTGTATATATATATATATAATCTAGTTAAGTAATATCACACATTACTGCTGTTGTATTTACTTTTAAATCACTTTTTAACTTAACATTTTTACTTAAAATTTAATGCCAATTGAGTCATTAATGCAGTTCTTACAACAGATTATTTTCAATGCTGTTTCTTTTGGTTAATCTCTAACGAGTGCTTAATTCTGGAAGTCATTCACATGTGTGTGAATCTTGCAAGAATTTGTTAATATCTTATTACGGAGTTGAGGTTAGGTTTCCACAGCCCTTCACACACTGAAGAAGTAATTCATCACTTGAATTACCTCGGGTTTTTTGGTAGTTTCCTCCAGTCTTATGTTTTCATTACTACGTGATGCCTTGTATGAGTCACTAGGCCTTCTGTAGGGGGCCTTTATGTGTGCTCTTAAGCGTCCTGGTGTGGCGGATAGTATGCCTAGTGACGGGCTAGGCTATACTTTAATGATCAGCTGGGATATGAGGTCGAAGAGCTGGGATATGAGGTCGAGGAGCTGGGATATGAGGGCTAGGAGCTGGGATATGAGGGCCAGGAGCTGGGATATGAGGTCGAGGAGGTGGGATATGAGGTCGAAGAGCTGGGATATGAGGTCGAGGAGCTGGGATATGAGGGCCAGGAGCTGGTATATGAGGGCCAGGAGCTAACATATCAGAGCGAGGAGGTGGGATACGAGGACGAAGTGAAGAAACGGTGTCCAACCACTTGGGATCGAACCCTCAGTCCTGCGAGAGGCGTGACCAACGAACGTCCAAGTGAGACAGGTGGAGACCCGCCGGCAAGAGGTGAGAGGCCAAGTTAGTGAGGACGATGGCGGTTGATGTGGTGGTTAAGTCAGCGATCGATTTTCATTCTGAGCTTGGCGCTCAAACAGGTGGTTTCCACCGCTGGTCGCTCCCACAGGTGGCCTCCACAGCTGGTGGCTCCCACAGGTGGCATGCACAGCTCACACAGGCAAGCACCCAAGTGGGTTATCTTGAGTTCGCCAGTGGGTGTGAGCACACACCCATTCACACAGACAAGCACACACCCACTCACACAGACAAGCACACACCCACTCACACAGACAAGCACACACCCACTCACACAGACAAGCACACACCCACTCACACAGACAAGCGAGGGTCGGAATAACATCCATCGGGCGAGTGGCTGTTGAGTCTATATTATTCTGCTCTTTGGCAGGCTAAACGATGCGCTTTGGCCTCCTCTGGGGAACGACGCCCGCCACTGCCCCCCGAATGCAAGTATGGAAGGAGGAAAAGAAGGCAGGAGGCAAACCGGAAGTCTCACTAATATTTGACACACACACCTTGCCCAGGTCTTCCTGAAGGGCACGACAATCACCTAGGCCTCCCATCCCCCCACACCATCCTAGCATCATCAGCAAACACGCTCACACAATTCTGCATTCCAACTGGAAGACCGTCCATATAGACAACGAACTCCACCGGTGCAAGAACTGAACCCTGCGGCACTCCACACGTGACACTCCCCCAATCCGACACCCAGCCCCCGAGCACGGCCCCCACCATTCTGGCAGCCAGGAAACCCCTCATCCATGCCAGAAACCCATCTGTCACCCTCCCCCCCCCCAACACGCTCCAGCCCCCAGAACAAACTCCCATGCGGAACTCTGTCGAAAGCCCTAGGAAGGGCTTTCGACAGAGTTCCCACTCACACAGACAAGCACACACCCACTAACACAGACAAGCACACACCCACTCACACAGTTAAAACAGTTGATTTACCATAAACAGCAAGACACCCAGAGCCCTCGGAGTTTACATGCCAGACGAGACCGTTGTCTGGAAGCTCCTCGTTAAGTGTAGTGAGAGAAACGGAATGGGGAGATTAGTGACTTGACAGGTGAATAAGAAGCTCCAGGATAGGTGCTGAAGGCAGCCCCACCTCCCTCTGCCTGCAGCGGTGTTCACGGACGGAGCAACCTACGCACTAACAAAAGGGACCTCTGTTTCAGGCATCACTTGTCAATAATGTGACACAGCAATGAGATCTCCAATTAGGGCCTTCAGTCCGGGTTATTTGTTAAATCATTTGAAAATGAACTATCATAGAGCATCGTCGCCAGCACTGGGTAAAGGCTTCGCTATGTTAACGATGTTCCGATTGCCCAATAACACTATTCCGACCCAAATAATGTTTTGAAATAGAGACGATTTCCTTTCCTTTCCAGACACACTAATACTGAAAGACAGTGAGCGTCGCCCGGTGCTCTCACCTAATTCAGCCAATCCGTTAAAAATGCGACGTGTTAGTACAATTTAGAGCAAGGGAATATCAATGGCTTCTAAGCATCGGCATCGATAGGTTTAGGGGATTGAGTTGGCACATTTCCGGTAGGGGAAAGAGACCGGCTGGACCCCAGACAGGTCCACGAGACCACGTACAACCTTCCTGCGAGGACGCCGCCACACTTATTTCTTCTCTAATGACTCGTGTCTCGTTCCCACCTGAGTGATGAGGCAGTGATGAGTGATGAGGCAGTGATGAGTGATGAGGCAGTGATGAGGCAGTGATGAGTGATGAGGCAGTGATGAGGCAGTGATGAGAAACACTCAGAGGGCCGGCCAGGGGCTTGCTCGGCCCTGCCCAGGAATATACCTGTAAAAAGTACTTTACTAACAAGCAGCATCACTAACAAACACCTCACTAACAAGCAACATCACTACAAGCAACATCACTAACAAGCAACATCACTAANTTTGAGGACAAGCGCGAGAACAAACAACTCTGACATGTCAGCTCTGTGACCAGCTTTGTAGCGAATATCAAAGCCTTTCCTTGTACCGTTTAGTGATATTTACATAAAGACAAAGTTGGAGGCTGCATTATCTGGCACAGGTCTCACGTACGTACTGTGGTTAGAAAGCCCGTGTTCATGTTCTTAAAAAACCATTTTCCCACAAGCCGAAGACTTTGTTCTGTATGCATAGGCCTATATAATATTACGCTTACCATTGCTTTATGTCTAATCAAATTTCAAATTTATCTTCTAATAAGACTAAAGTCTGTTTCCCATTTCAGAATATTTTCTCAGCAAGAGCGCCCACATGCATGAGAGGTAAGCAAATACAATCAATCAAATCAAAGCAATTCATTAGAACACGTCATGAAACAAGGCTTCCTTCTGCCCAATTGTTCTCACCTGTTCAACACCTTCACAATGGTCACTCATTGCCTATCATTATTATTTTAGTACGTAAATGGGTAATGTTTTATTGTATAAATAGGTAGTGGTTTATTGTATAAATGGATATGGTTGTATTGTAGAAATGGTTAATATTTTATTGAATAATAATAATGTTTTATCGTATAAAAGAATGATATACAGTACTTGAAACTGTAAGATCAGTTTAAAAATACAACCATTTATTCAGAGTTTGGAATTTAAATGACCTTTAATATTTCAGTAATTATTCTTCAGAATAAACTGCTATTGATCATTCTGGCCATTCGGTAACCTCAGTGAAGAGATGAGGTTATGCGTAAGTGCGACATACGCACTTACGCATGCACAGCCTCGGGGGAAATCGCGTATAGAATGCGTAAGTCAAACTACTGCTGACTGTGGTTCAGTAACATTCTTGTAATCACTTACAGAAGCGGAAGGACATAACTATAGAACTAATGTAGCGTTAGTATCAGAAATTAAAAGTATCTTTATTACCATAAAAGTCAATGATGTAATTAATGTGTACTAAGGTCCAGTATATATATATATATATATATATATATATATTATATATATATATATATATATATATATATATAGATATACCACATGTGTATAGTACGAGAGTAGTATATACATATATACATGTGTATAATATCTCTCGCTTCTCACACTTCACCCTCCCTCTTGTACACATCCTTCACAATTCGGGAACACATCATGTACACACAAATATCAAAGCACGGGTGCACTCTGACGCACGCACGCATGCACACACATGCATACACATGCACGCGCGCGCACACACACCCACCCGCTTACATTTGGGAATTCCAGCGTTTACAGTTTTTTTACATATCTCTGCCCTTTCCCCCCCTCTCTCTCTCTGTGAATGTATGGCTGTCTATCTATCTATCTATCTATTTATTTATGTCACGCAGGAAGACAGCTCTTACTAGCCCTCTCGCAGTTATAATTATGCGCTCTCGCTCTCTCTCTCTCTCTCTCTCTCTCTCTCTCTCTCTCTCTCTCTCTCTCTCTCTACCCTTCTCACGGCACTTGAAATCGGGACAAAATCACAGAGGTGGGCACCTCACAACTATCCCGCCAGGTGTGTGAAGAAAGAAACCCCCCACCCCCAGTCCCCCCGTCACTTGTCACGCTCAGTGACAGACAGGAGACACAACAACAGTACAAGTTACAGTACAAGTATATGTAGTGCCTCGGCTATGTATAAACATAGCCGAGGCACTACATATCAAACACTCATCCAAATATTAAAAGCTGTTTGACACTTAAGATACTCACATTCCTCTGGACCTCAGCATACCCGCACCATCTGAGGAGATATCGAGTACGTAACACCTCACTTCACCTCATCCTACTTGGTGAAAATAATGTAAAACCTGCATTTATGTATTCGGGAGACATCTCCCGTCCACGAGGCTAACCATAGCCCGTGCTTCTTGTCCCGCTCCTGTGCTAGGTAAGTTACGGGCTCACCATAGCTCGTGCTACTTGGAACTTGTTCCGAGTAGCTGAATCTATAACAACAACATTTATGTATTCTTACAGGTTATTCATGCCCGTGCTACCTCTTGGGCGGCTTAATCTTCATCAGTCAATCAATATTTATGTATTCACTGGATTGAAAGATTGTCAGACACAGAGAGGCTTACAGTCCTATCCTCAAGCAGAAGACAAGGACAGTTTGTCAGGCAATGCGAGAAACGAGATGAATGTAACATTGTAAATGAAGATGTAAGTGATCTTAGTTACGTGTGCCAACTGACGAAGGAGGACGTCTTTGTCTGATCGCACGGTAAGTTAAGTCAAAGACCGCGTCTAAGCCCCCGCTCGAAAAGTGCAGCTCAAGAAGTAGCCTTCGATTCGTCAAGCATATCTAAGCATAGACCCTCAGTACGGTACCTACTAGGAAGAGACGGTCTCTTGTGTCCACAATCCGGTCGTCAGGTCGAGCGCGGAAGCAATTATCCGACCGAACGACCAAAAAAAAACTCCCGACAATACCGTTCCTCGGAGGGAATCTTTTTTTATCCTCGAGAGGAAACTCAACAATATTTTTTTCTCCAAAGCCAAGCGAAGGATTTTCACAATGCGGTCTTTGATCTTTTGTTCCGGAGATGAGAGACAGACTCTGCTGGGAGCGGGACAGGTGGCCTTCCCTGTCCCGCTCCCAGCAGAGTCCGTCAGAGTCCCAGCAGTCCGAGCCCCGTGTGGCAGCAAGGTGCCTCATCCATTCCTGTTGGCAGTGAGGAGCCCGCCCCTATCACGTGTTCTCCAGACTGAGCACTTGATCAATCCAATTACCCAACTTGGCACTCACTTGGCCCTGACCAGTGCCTAGGCTAGTACTGGGTACTAGAGCTTGGCCGTCCCAGACAGGACAGGCCAAGTTACTAGCGAGCTGCATCTTGCTAGTTTAGCAGGCCAGGTGTGCCTAGCTCCGGTAACAGGTGTGTTCATCTCCAAGAGGGATCTGAAGGCGGTTCGGTCATCACATCACCAAATATGTAAAGCATTCCGACCTCTCAAGTTCACTCCGGAGTGAGATGTATGCCCCCCATAGTACCAGACACAGAGGTATGCCTGCCACAGTTACAAAAGAACATGATGTACTTCCATACACCGTCTTAATGTGCTTCCATACACCGTCTTAATGTGCTTCCATACACCGTCTTAATATGCTTCCATACACCGTCTTAATGTGCTTCCATACACCGTCTTAATGTGCTTCCATACACCGTCCTGACGTGTCATACACCCCTAATGCACACTATTCAACCACACGGGTCCGGTCGGCCGAGCGGACAGCACACTGGACTTGTGATCCTGTGGTCCCGGGTTCGATCCCGGGCGCAGGAGAGAAGCAATGGGCAGTTTTCTTTCCTATGCCCCTGTTACCTAGCAGTAAAATAGGTACCTGGGTGTTAGTCAGCTGTCACGGGCTGCTTCCTGGGGGTGGAGGCCTGGTTGAGGACCGGGCCGCGGGACACTAAAAAGCCCCGAAATCATCTCAAGATAACCTCAAGATACCGTATTCAACCTGCATCACTGTACAAAGGCCATCGTCACACACACTCACAACACGTCGACGTTCCCAGAGTCCTAGGACAGATCCACCTCAGGAACCTCCTGGTCTCGCTTCATACAGGTCGGCGTTCAATCCCCGACCGTCCAAGTAGTTGGGCACCAGTCCTTGACCCCCCCCCCCACCCCCCATCTCATCCCAAATCCTTATCCTGACCCATTCTAAGTGCTATATAGTCGTAATGGCTTGGCGCTTTCCCCTGATAATTCCCTCCCCCCTCCTCTTCCCCCATATTCAAAATCAATAATAGTTTCATCTGATGCCAAAAAAATAAACACAGGAGTTTTCAACATTGTGCATAAATCTACATGCTGATTTATGCTGCAAGTCTGCAGCATTTCCAGGGTGTTATTGATGTGTTCGAGCGAGATCTATTCCAGCCTTGGGCCCACAACAAGCACCCTTGTTGATGGTTTTATCTGCCACGATTCGTCAAGCATTTACCAATCTATTTACGAAACATATACATCTCTGTGTTTACATTTATTAAACCGTTTACTAGGTTCGAAACTTGTTAATTCGAGGCTATTATGTTTATAAACAATTTCGCAGCGCTTCGGAGTCAATAAACTATTGATTAAATGTAAACAAAGCCGCCCTGATTGAAGACGGATGTAGAGGTTTCGTAAGTGGAGATGTAAACACCTGATCAGTCGGGAGCTGAGACGTAGCGTACACAGGTAATTATCTATAGTATTATATCTCTTTATTGAAGGACTGAGTACAACGGTACACCGTGTGTACCGTTGGTCCGTGTGTACCGTTGGTCCACCGTGTGTACCGTTGGTCCACCGTGTGTACCGTTGGTCCACCGTGTGTATCATGTACCGGGGATGTAATCACAGGTGTTTGCACTCACCTGTAAAGTAAACCATCATTAGTGCCACTGCCACTTTGTGTGTGTATATATTCACTTATTTGTCCCTGCAGGATCGCGCTTTAGCTCTTGGACCGCGAATTTCGAGCCGCTGGTTGTCTAATGCAATGACTCCCTCCTGCCATATTCATAAATCTACTTTGGAAATTATGAAAAGCTACGAATCCGTTTATGCAACCTGACTCCTTTCGTTCATTGCATTTTTCAACTACTCTCACACATCTCTATGACTCATTATAGAGATGGTGAGAGAGAGTAGTTTTTATTCTCAAGCTTTCATTCACACCCCTCTCGTTCTATTGGTATCTATTTTGAATCTCTCTTTTTCCACTTTGTCAATACCTAAGTATTTTATCAATCTATCGTGTCTCCAGTCTCTCTCATTTTCCTCTAGTGACGTCATGTCAAATTCTAAGACGAGTCTCGTTGCAAATCTCTGAATCTTTTTTTGTTGTATA
>WNGS01092210.1:43046440-43059683 GCA_020271785.1 Procambarus virginalis | reverse complement strand
ACCAGCTTTCGCCTCACATTACAAATCTAACTCCATTATGCCGCCCGCCGCCTTGGGTATTAAAGTGGGACGGCTTCCGCGATGAGTCAATCTATCCCTCCCCGTCTCGGGTCGATCCCAGGAACTATCCAGGCGGGTGCGACAAATGAATGAGACCAACAGCGTAGAGATCTATATTACTATTCTGACGTTACTCTTTCCACTGACCATTAACTGCGCCGTATAGGGTTTAAATGTAGTGTATTTAATATACGTGATTTTATATCCCTTTTATATAAGCGATGAAACTGTAGAGAATCAGGAAATGTTAAAAGTCGAGTGATATTAAGAAACATTGTCACACAGCAAGATCTTGACACTAACATTTGCTCGCTGATGTGGTGTCAGTGGTTGATCAGGAAGGCCCTTCACCTCCTTGCAGCGACGCTCAGCGCTTGGCGGCTTTCTCTGTCGCGCCAAGAATCGACGGCCTATCAATCAATAATATCACTCCTTTATGGGGGCTTTTAGTATAACAAGAGCCCCAGGTGGGCGCCTCGGGGACGGTCGTCACGCTGGTACAGTCGCCGTTGTCGTCCTCAGTACACGAGGTCGAAGGTGGCTCCGTCGCTGACACGGTGACGAAACTGTCAGCTGGTGGGCGTCGCTGAAGCTGTCATCTAATGGGCTCATGCTGCTGTCATCTGGCGGCTGCTGCTGAGCCATTACAACACAGTGCAAACAAGGCAAGCAGAAAGCATAATTAACCTGTTATACATCACTGGAGTAATGAATCAACTGAAGCAGCCTTTTATTCAGAAGAAGGTGGCCGGGCTGAACGGGCCGGGCTGAACGAGCCGGGTGGCCGGGCTGAACGGGCCGGGCTGAACGAGCCGGGTGGCCGGGCTGAACGGGCCGGGCTGAACGAGCCGGGTGGCCGGGCTGAACGGGCCGGGTGGCCGGCGACGCCACTCTCGCAGTAAGACATAAAACTCTCCTCAGTATCCTCTTAAAGGAGTCTCTTGACGATACAAGAGACCAATAAATCCTCCTATCTGGAACTCGGGGTTGGAACGTGCAATATTATGGAAATCTTCTTTAATGCCTTAATATACTTCTTGCGATGACCGGAGCTGAGAGAGAGGTGCCGAAGATAAAAGTTAGGCTAATTACCAGGAGAAACACTAAGGTAGTTTGACTATATAACACTTGTGAGGAGGATGTGAGGCATGTCAGGACCAAGAAAGTCTGACATGACAAAGTATGACATGACATGTCTTGGCTGAGACATGTATGACATGACATGTAAGGGCATAGTGAAGATCAAATCTTCCCGGATCTTGCTCGAGGCGGCAATCTTCCTGGTGGACCATCTTACAGTTCTTCCCCCAGAAAATGACGGCTATAAATTTAACAATAAAAGTAACTTTGTAGACCCCGTCCATCTGTCCTGTAAACACTCTAACGACTCGTCTTATTAAAAGAATCTTGTCAAACACGTAGACCTCTGGTGTGTCACGATACGTTAATGTGTCGTGACACAGATGTGGCCAAAGTTGTGGCTGACAAGCATTGGTCAACAGATCCCTTCAAGACGTGACCAGGTTGGTTAATCCATGCAAATAAGTCGTAACTAACAAGACTACGGTCGTACGCAATCACCCTAACATGGCTGCGGAATGGCCAGGCTAAGCTGACGCCATAGTTGACGATCATTTAGTCCCGCTAAGTGTGGGACTAAATGATCTTAGTCAAAACTTACTACTTCACTGACAACGCTTGCCACCAGCAGCAGAAGTTTTTGACCGATCTTTCGAATACATTATTCGTTATAAAATACATGTTTTTCACTTCAGAATATAATAGAGTCGAATAGTATAATAAGACGAATTTTATCATTATATAATAGTCATATTAATGTATAGATTTGGTGATAATGATCGTGTTATGGATGGCTTAAGGGAGATTCAGATCATAGCCTCGCTCCATATCGTTCCTCCCTACCTTCCTTACCTATCACGCCTCCACACTCACCATACCCATATCCCCATCACTCTCCTCCCTCTCAACTCATTCCCTACCCCTCCTCCCCTCACTCCACACGATTCTCTCTGCCCATAATTCTAACTTCACAGTATTCACACCACACTCCCCTGCAGTCCAATCTCAGTTTACAGCATATCCTCTCACCTCACAGCACCGCTCTCATTCTACACCAACCACCTCACTCCACACTACTTAGCATTCCCCCTCTCCCCTCAATCGTCTCTTTTTTTTTTTTACAATAGACAACACAAATGTTTACCATTAATTTCCTCCCTTACTCATTTGTTTTTAACTTTTGTTCCAGTTGACAGTCTAACTTACGCCTTCCCCCCTCACATTCCCATACACCTTTTCTCACTTTCACTGCTCACCTCTTTTCTTCTCTTCTCTGCTCTCTTCTACCTTTAATCAACGTCCTTTCCTGCCCTCTTCACTTCCCTGCTCTCTCCACAACCACCACAACAATCAGTATATGTAATCATTATCTTCTAACAATCATTACCTCTAGGTATTACATATATCAAGAACATGTTTACCAAATAATAACTGTAATTTCTTAGTAGAGCTTGACAGCAGCTGTGGGCGACGAGAGCTCTACTTCCAGCTGTGGGCGATGGAAATATTAATGCAAGTGTAAACTTGTAGCTATGCGTCTCACAATAGACTCTTGGGTCACAAGTGGAACCTCTCCAGGCCCCAAGGTTCCAATTTTGATCAAGTATTGGATATAGGAAGCCGATATGTTCCCATCAACAATATTTCTATTTTTTTAGCAAAACAGGAGGTGTACACACACACACACACACACACACACACACACACACACACACACACACACACACACACACACACACAAACACAACACACACACACACACACACACACACACACACACACACACACACACACACACACACACGCACACACACACAGGACAGAGACAAAGATCTAGGAGTTGATATCACACCAAACCTGTTTCCTAAAGCCCACGTCAAAAGAATAACATCTGCGGCATATGCGAGGCTGGCTAACATCAGAACTGCCTTCAGGAACCTATATAAGGAATCATTCTGAACCTTGTATACTACATATGTAAGACCAATCCTGGAGCATGCGGCCAGCATGGATCCCGTACCTTGTTAAGCACAAGACGAAGCTGGAAAAAGTTCAGAGATATGCCACTAGGCTAGTCCCAGAACTAAGAGGCATGAGTTACGAAGAAAGACTGCGGGAAATGCACCTTACGACACTGGAAAACAGAAGAGTAAGGGGAGACATGATCACTACTTCCAAAATTCTCAGAGGAATTGACAGGGTAGATAAAGATAAACTATTCAACACTGGTGGGACGCGAAAAAGGGGACACAGGTGGAAACTGAGTACCCAAATGAGCCACAGGGACGTTAGAAAGAACTTTTTCAGTGTCACAGTAGTTAACAGATGGAATGCATTAGGCGGTGATGTGGTGGAGGCTGACTCCATACACAGTTTCAAATGTAGATATGATAGAGCCCAATAGGCTCAGGAACCTGTACATCAGTAGATTGACGGTTGAGAGGTGGGACCAGAGAGCCAGAGCTCAACCCCCACAAGCACAACTAGCTGAGTACACACACACGCACACCTCAGGGGGCACTCGCAGCTGAGTGGACAGCGCTCGGGGGTCGTAGTCCTAAAGAGCCGAGTTCGATTCCCGGCCGAGGCAGAAACAAATGGGAAGTTTCTTTCACCCTGATGCCCCCTGTTCACCTAGCAGTAAATAGGTACCTGGGAGCTAGAGAGCCGCTACAGGCTGCTTCCTAGGTGTGTGTGTTAATAGTTAGTAGTTAGTAACAGTTGATTGATTGACAGTTGAGAGGCGGGCCGAAAGAACAGAGCTCAACCCCCGTAAGCACAACTAGGTGAATACAACTAGGTGGGTACACATCTTTCTCTCTCTCTACACACATCCAAAGGTCACTCCCACCCACACGCCCTCCCGCCCACACCAAAGGCTCTCCGCCCCCTACAACCATTGCAAATCAATACAGAATTCAGGCAGGAGACCCGAGCCCCAGGTCCCATGGCCGAGGCCACGCGGAGAGTTTAAATCCTTGGGCCATCTCCAACACTCCTGGGCCATCTCCAACACTCCTGGGCCATCTTCAGCACTCCTGGGCCATCTCCAGCACTCCTGGGCCATCTCTAGCATCCCTGGGCCATCTCCAGCATCCCTGGGCCATCTCCAGCATCCCTGGGCCATCTCCAGCATCCCTGGGCCATCTCCAGCATCCCTGGGCCATCTTCAGCACTCCTGGGCCATCTCCAGCATCCTGGGCCATCTCTAGCATCCCTGGGCCATCTCCAGCATCCCTGGGCCATCTCCAGCATGCCTGGGCCATCTCCAGCATCCCTGGGCCATCTCCAGCATCCCTGGGCCATCTCCAGCATCCCTGGGCCATCTCCAGCACTCCTGGGCCATCTCCAGCATCCCTGGGCCATCTCCAGCATCCCTGGGCCATCTCCAGCATCCCTGGGCCATCTCCAGCATCCTGGGCCATCTCCAGCATCCCTGGGCCATCTCCAGCATCCCTGGGCCATCTCCAGCATCCCTGGGCCATCTCCAGCATCCCTGGGCCATCTCCAGTATCCCTGGGCCATCTCCAGCATCCCTGGGCCATCTCCAGCATCCCTGGGCCATCTCCAGCATCCTGGGCCATCTCCAGCATCCCTGGGCCATCTCCAGCACTCCTGGGCCATCTCCAGCATCCCTGGGCCATCTCCAGCATCCTGGGCCATCTCCAGCATCCCTGGGCCATCTCCAGCATCCCTGGGCCATCTCCAGTATCCCTGGGGCCATCTCCAGCATCCCTGGGCCATCTCCAGCATCCCCGATTCTCCAACACTGAGGGCCAACTTAATCAGCCTCGTCTTGTACTTGCCTCGTTCTGCATAGTCAGCATGTCTCTATTCTAGCAGCCATTGTATTCATTTGTAAAATCTCTACTTAACTAGCCGTGCTGTCTGGCTCCACTCATTGTACTATCATTATGACCCTTGTGGAGTATCTGCTCAGTCCCCTTCACCTGACCCTCCCCTCTCTCTCTCCCCTTCATCATCACCACCCCTTCCTCGTTTACCCTTACCCCCTCCCCTCTGCGTCATCACCCCCACCCTCCCCTACACTACACACTTCCCCTCCTCCTGCCACTCACTTCATTAGTACCTCACACGACCAAAGTTAGTGGCCGACCACAACATCTGCTCCTGAAGTTCCGTTCGAGCCCCTTCACCACCGCCCTCGACTCCTATCAGAGCTTCTGCTGCATTTTACTTCGGTATTGTTATGTAAATGGCGAGAAAATGGAGACAAGTGCGAGGAGGGCGAGGAGGGAGGGACGTGTGAATAGAAGAATGATCGCCCAGTTTCCGCTTAACAGCGCGTGAAAGCAGTTTTGCCTCTGCGGTATGCGCAGTCTTCAAGGGGGGAAAAAATGGAAGAAAAACGGATATTTACGCCTCGAAATAAACCTTCAAACACTTGTAACAATCGTTCGTTGTACCAACCAGCGCAAGTAGGGGAATCTTAACTACTCGAGGGAATCGTTTACCTTCTAAACAAACTAAGGAACAATATAGCTACAATATTGATGGTTATATAGAGCATCTATATAGAGCGTCAGCATAGAGCACTATGCGGACGGCTCTGAAGAACAACATAGCTAATATACTGACGGCTATGTAGAGCTGCACACTTGCTATACTGACGGCTCTGCAGAGCAACAATCCACCCTTGCAAAAAGCACAGATTTATGCACTCAGCTACTCCACAGGACAAAGTAACTAATAATGTTTCACCTTTGACCAAAGGTGACTTAACAATTCTCTCTAACACCCCACCACCAGCTGCCTGGTACAATGTCCACCATCAGCTGCCTGGTACAATGTCTACCATCAGCTGCCTGGTACAATGTCCACCATCAGCTGCCTGGTACAATGTCTACCATCAGCTGCCTGGTACAATGTCCACCATCAGCTGCCTGGTACAATGTCCACCATCAGCTGCCTGGTACAATGTCTACCATCAGCTGCCTGGTACAATGTCCACCATCAGCTGCCTGGTACAATGTCTACCATCAGCTGCCTGGTACAATGTCCAACATCAGCTGCCTGGTACAATGTCCACCATCAGCTGCCTGGTACAATGTCCACCATCAGCTGCCTGGTACAATGTCCACCATCAGCTGCCTGGTACAATGTCTACCATCAGCTGCCTGGTACAATGTCCACCATCAGCTGCCTGGTACAATGTCTACCATCAGCTGCCTGGTACAATGTCTACCATCAGCTGCCTGGTACAATGTCTACCATCAGCTGCCTGGTACAATGTCCACCATCAGCTGCCTGGTACAATGTCTACCATCAGCTGCCTGGTACAATGTCCACCATCAGCTGCCTGGTACAATGTCTACCATCAGCTGCCTGGTACAATGTCCACCATCAGCTGCCTGGTACAATGTCTACCATCAGCTGCCTGGTACAATGTCTACCATCAGCTGCCTGGTACAATGTCTACCATCAGCTGCCTGGTACAATGTCTACCATCAGCTGCCTGGTACAATGTCTACCATCAGCTGCCTGGTACAATGTCTACCATCAGCTGCCTGGTACAATGTCTACCATCAGCTGCCTGGTACAATGTCTACCATCAGCTGCCTGGTACAATGTCTACCATCAGCTGCCTGGTACAATGTCCACCATCAGCTGCCTGGTACAATGTCTACCATCAGCTGCCTGGTACAATGTCCACCATCAGCTGCCTGGTACAATGTCCACCATCAGCTGCCTGGTACAATGTCCACCATCAGCTGCCTGGTACAATGTCTACCATCAGCTGCCTGGTACAATGTCCATCAGCTGCCTGGTACAATGTCTACCATCAGCTGCCTGGTACAATGTCTACCATCAGCTGCCTGGTACAATGTCTACCATCAGCTGCCTGGTACAATGTCTACCATCAGCTGCCTGGTACAATGTCTACCATCAGCTGCCTGGTACAATGTCCACCAGCAGCTGCCTGGTACAATGTCTACCATCAGCTGCCTGGTACAATGTCCACCATCAGCTGCCTGGTACAATGTCCACCAGCAGCTGCCTGGTACAATGTCCACCATCAGCTGCCTGGTACAATGTCCACCATCAGCTGCCTGGTACAATGTCTACCATCAGCTGCCTGGTACAATGTCCACCATCAGCTGCCTGGTACAATGTCCACCATCAGCTGCCTGGTACAATGTCCACCATCAGCTGCCTGGTACAATGTCTACCATCAGCTGCCTGGTACAATGTCCACCATCAGCTGCCTGGTACAATGTCTACCATCAGCTGCCTGGTACAATGTCTACCATCAGCTGCCTGGTACAATGTCCACCATCAGCTGCCTGGTACAATGTCCACCATCAGCTGCCTGGTATAATGTCCACCATCAGCTGCCTGGTACAATGTCCACCATCAGCTGCCTGGTACAATGTCCACCATCAGCTGCCTGGTACAATGTCCATCATCAGCTGCCTGGTACAATGTCCACCATCAGCTGCCTGGTACAATGTCCATCAGCTGTCTGGTACAATGCTACCGGGTACAGGCACCTCTAACCTTGTTGTTTTAGATTTAGCTACTCAGAACGAAATGTCCATGTAGCACGGGCTATGGCGAGCCCGCAAAACGGCAGCTCTAACCGTTTCTAGTTATTATATACCCATTAGCTCTAACCCCTCCCCCTTTGTTCCTTTTATACAGGTAACCCGTTCATACACCCTCTCTCTCTCTCTCTCTCTCTCTCTCTCTCTCTCTCTCTCTCTCTTTCTCTCCCCACACTTTCCCTTTTACTTTTTCTCCTCCCTTCCTCCAGCTCTGTCCTTCCCCTCTCCGTTTCCTCTCCGTTACAATGGTGGCAGTCACTCGTTCTCCCCTATTCTGTTCTTTATCAATCTTTTTCTCGTCGTTACACCTCTCCTCTCACTCCTTCATTCCCCCTCTCCTTCTCGAACTCCACCATTCCTCTGTCTCTTCCTTCTTCTTTTAATATTCCTCTCCTCCTCCTTCCCTCCCTCCACCTTTCCTCTCCCTTGTCTCATCTCTCCCTCTCTACTGTTTCTCCTTCACAGAAGCCAGAGTGAGCCACCAGATGGAGTGCGGACCCTGGATGATTGTCTGCGATTGGAATGGTAAACCATCTTATTACTAAGGGTAAAATACCTGAAATCCTTGCACTGTATCCATATTTCTCTTCCAGTAGATAAACGACATATGAGATTAAGAAGCAAGTAGTGTATTGTGAAGACTAATAATATACAAACAGCAGCTCCTCATTACTCTTTAATATTCCCCTACCTCAAACAATTATGTATCACTGATAAGACCAACAATTAATGTATAATGACTTAGTGTAAATATATATAGTATTGAAATAGAACATAATCTGTAACTAGCTGATATTATATTTATATGTTGTGAAGTATATGGAGTAACAACACCAGCAGTAACAACACCAGCAGTAACAACGCCAGCAGTAACAACGCCAGCAGTAACAACACCAGCAGTAACAACACCAGCAGTAACAACACCAGCAGTAACAACACCAGCAGTAACAACACCAGCAGTAACAACACCAGCAGTAACAACACCAGCAGTAACAAAGCCAGCAGTAACAACACCATCAGTAACAACACCAGCAGTAACAACACCAGCAGTAACAACACCAGCAGTAACAACACCAGCAGTAACAACACCAGCAGTAACAACACCAGCAGTAACAACACCAGCAGTAACAACACCAGCAGTAACAACACCAGCAGTAACAACACCAGCAGTAACAACACCAGCAGTAACAACACCAGCAGTAACAACACCAGCAGTAACAACACCAGCAGTAACAACACCATCAGTAACAACACCATCAGTAACAACACCAGCAGTAACAACACCAGCAGTAACAACACCAGCAGTAACAACACCAGCAGTAACAACACCAGCAGTAACAACACCAGCAGTAACAACACCAGCAGTAACAACACCAGCAGTAACAACACCAGCAGTAACAACACCAGCAGTAACAACACCAGCAGTAACAACACCAGCAGTAACAACACCAGCAGTAACAACACCAGCAGTAACAACACCAGCAGTAACAACACCATCAGTAACAACACCAGCAGTAACAACACCAGCAGTAACAACACCAGCAGTAACAACACCAGCAGTAACAACACCAGCAGTAACAACACCAGCAGTAACAACACCAGCAGTAACAAGCCAGCAGTAACAACACCAGCAGTAACAACACCAGCAGTAACAACACCAGCAGTAACAACACCAGCAGTAACACACCAGCAGTAACAACACCAGCAGTAACAACACCAGCAGTAACAACACCAGCAGTAACAAAGCCAGCAGTAACAACACCAGCAGTAGCGCCTGGTGAAGCAGGACTGGAGAGCAAGCTAAGCCAAGGCTTGGCTCACCAGGTACAGACACCAGAAAATAAATATAATTATAAGGCGAGAAATACCGGAAGACCGAGATTACCTCAAGATCCAAAGGGGATTAGACGAAGAGCCAGATTATAGCCTAGCTGCAGGGGCTATTAGGCTAGAACTGAAGGGCTATTATGTTGGAACTGGAGGGTTATTAGGCTGGAATTGGAAGACTATTAGGCTGGTACTGAAAGGCTATTACGGTGAAATTGAACGGCTGTTAGGTTAGAACTGGAGAGGTATTAGAGAGATGGTTGAGGGTAATTAGTCAAGAAATGGGGAGCTAATAGGCTGGATAGAAAGGCTATTAGGCTGGAATCTGAAGGCTATTAGGGTTAACCTGGTTATCTGGATAACGACCAGGATTTCTACGATTCAGGAGCATATCCAGGGGAGATATGCTCAGGTGCACATACACTCTTTCATGTACTTTACCACACAAATAAAAAGAAAAATACCTATTATCTTCTCCTCAATACTTTGCCTTAAACAGTTTCGGGAACACGTCCTAAAAGAACTGTTGGTTTCTGACTTAGAACACAACGTGTCACAGCTTTACTTAAGGAGTCAGCAGCGTTTAAGTACCTTCAAGATGCCTTTCCTGAGCTGAGGCAAAGGTCAGATATAATTTTCTCTCCTTTGGAGGTATAAGCAATCACAAAGTAACACTTTCTACTAAGGAATATAAATTGTGTTACATTGTGTATATTTCTCAAGCACTCTGCGTAAGTTGCATGTCATGTGAGATTTATAGTGATCAAATATATACAGAATTCACACACTAATATACACACGTCGAAATTGTGAATAAGTTGTCTGAAAGTTCGGGTATCGATCGTGAATAAATTTCCTCCAGCCTGTAATTGATTACAAACTTTTATAATCACCATCATAGACATATAATTATTAGACAAATAATTCATCTGAGTTCCAACCAGCTGCAATGACTTTAAAACTATTAAACAAAGCAAAAACTGATAAAATACAATTATAGAGGGACACACATGCTCACATTTTGAAGCACTCGAGTTGGTGTACTGTTAGCCACTTAATGTTACAGATACAGATAATACAGATACAGATAATGTTACAGATAATGTTAGCCAAATGAACAGAACAAAGCGATAACAATTTACGACTATACACCACGTGAAAGGGGCGGAGGACAAGGAGCTGGGATATGAGGACAAGGAGCTGGGATATGAGGACAAGGAACTGGGATGAGGACAAGGAGTTGGGATATGAGGACAAGGAACTGGGATATGAGGACAAGGAGCTGGGATATGAGGACAAGGAACTGGGATATGAGGACAAGGAACTGGGATATGAGGACAAGGAGCTGGGATATGAAGACAAGGAACTGGGATATGAGGACAAGGAACTGGGATATGAAGACAGGAACTGGATATGAGGACAAGGAACTGGGATATGAGGACAAGGAACTGGGATATGAGGACAAGGAGCTGGGATATGAAGACAAGGAACTGGGATATGAGGACAAAGTGGTACTCACTCACAGTGGGAGAGACAATTATATCAGTTGAGGACCAAGATTACCCGAATGCGTCACCACCATCTTTGTTGGTGAAGCTGGTGATCCAAGGGTGCCACGAGACTCGTGCCTAATCACCTCTACCCTCGCGCCCAACAACCTCATTACAACAACAACTGCTCCTCGCGTGAACTGCTAATGGTAAGAGCAATGTTACTGAACTACCAGTCTGCTTTACACACACACACACACACACACAACACACACACACACACACACACACACAACACACACACACACACACACACACCTCGGTAAACACAGACGAAAATAACTCCTTGAGATATACATAGCACTGACCACCAACTGAAACTCATCACACGAACCACAAAAGCAGGAGATGAACCATTAACAACACCACCAGAGGGCGCACATCCTCGGCGCCCAGACGAAATATATTTTAAGCTGCCGAAGCTCCAAAAAGTCATTAGTAATATAAACGTTATCTGAGGACATGGCTGGCGTGTTGATGCTATATATATTTACTAACATGACGCCGAGCCGTGACATGCCAGATGTCAGATGCTCCAGTCTTGACTCATTTACCCATATGGGACTCTCTCTGTTCATCCCAGCCAGGTATGCTATGGGCGGCCCTCCAGGTGTGCTACTGGTATTTCTCGTGTACCGATGTATCATTCAATACACGATGTATTTCTCAAATACACGATGTATTTCCAATACACGATAAGTCCTTTAAATTCACCTTGACGCTTTACACACACGATGTATCCATCAAATACGCAATCTATCCTTCAAATACACGATGTAGATATCATTGTATATGCTTATTAATATCTGAAATATCTGTAGATATCACTAAATATGTGTAGACATCACTGCAGCCGACTGTGATGTAGTTCACAGCGGACCTCTGCGTTTAGGAGGTCCGACATCACTGTAAATACCTGTAGATATCACCTACAACCATGAACAGCTGGCCAACTTTCCCTCTGCCCCAAGCCAGGCATTAAGGGCAGCAGTGTCCAGTAGCACGCGACACACGCCCTCACAGACAATGATGATGCGAACAAAAATGATGTTGTATACGCTTGCAATTTTGGCCAGTGATGTGCAACACGAGGCTTACAATGCCTGCTCGTGACGGCTCTTGGGTTCCCTGCCGCCCACGCGTCATGACAATGCATGCAACTGCACTCGAGAACACAATGAGAAGTAAAAGAAGCCATTATCATCTCTGTACCGGGGTGGAGGGGTTGGGGGTGGAGATGGGGTGTTGACGAAGGTCAGAGGTGGGGAGGGGATTGGACCTGGCGAGGGAGGGGAGGAGAGGGATATAGAGGGGAGGTATTGGCGAGGTAGGAAAGAGGGGCGCAGGCATGCCGTCTGTGAAACGTGTTGGGCAATACAAGGGTGTGTCTGCCATTTAAAAGTTACTTGAAAGGGCTAGATGGGGCGGAGTAAGGGTGGGAAGGAGGGGGAAAGACAGGGGTTGGCACCAGGTGCCTAGAGTTCAGTGCCAACTCTGCCTGGGGGGAACACCATTTGCGGTAATAAGCTTTTTTCCCTTTTATAATGAATGTCAACACGACAAACAGGAGCTTAATATTGCAACAGATCTCTGAGCAGGACAAGAACACTTTCTCTTACTCTCTCCCCTCTCATCACTCCTCTCACGTGAAGCCCTTTACTGTTGCGTAGTGTTGCTGAAGCCCTAATACCTATAACTGGTTAAGGGTTTATTCCAAATAAATATTAACATTGGTGTTTATCGAGGTCGTAAATAACCTGTTTTTCCCAGTCGAAATAGAGCTTTAATATGTGTAAAACAGATAACATGTAAATATCCAGTAAAAAAAATAATACCCAAATATCCTACAGCAATTTAAGAAAAAATACGTCTTGAAATATTCTGAGCAGCAATTAAACCATTAAACGAGGATTCGTCCCCTACGTATATTAACATAATCACTGTCGATACAAAAATATGTGAGTCAATTTTGACGAATACTATACAAAATAAATTAAAATCCATCACCTCACATACAAATACACGAAGTTGCCGTAAGTGTTCATCGGTTGCTTGAAAAACGTAACAGGAGGCGTGGTTAGAGACTATCCTGAGAGGAGAGGGAGGTACACTGAACCCGGGAATCAGTATCAGGTACTTGAAACAATGACTGCAGGTGTG
>WNGS01092210.1:42977849-43014993 GCA_020271785.1 Procambarus virginalis | reverse complement strand
AGAGAGAGGAAAATATCAGTAGAAAGCGCCAAGCCATTTCGACTACACTGGGAAGGGTCAGGATAAGGATTTGGGATGGGACGGGGGGGGGGGGGGTGGAGGAATAGTACCCAACCACTTGGACGGTCGGGGGATAACCCCGACCTGCATGAAGCGAGATCGTCGCTCTACCGTCCAGCCCAAGTGATTGGACCAATTGGTGGAGAGAGAAGGAATAGGCCGTGGATTAAAGGGCCCTTCAAAAAAAAAAAAAAATTAATGCTATATCAAATTGGATCTCACTAAGTACACCAAATCTGAAACGACCCATTTTAAGCGTTCTAGCGTTCGTTCTAGTCAAATATTACCTAAATAAACTGGAAATGGACAAAGAGGTGTGTTTAGCTACACACACCCACAGACCGCGGGCAGGGCTGTCACTCACGTAAGTGGACTTTATGTAAGGGGGAGACGAGGTGATTAGTTCTGAAGCATCATCTTGGCGTAACTACCCTCAACAACGGTGCCTCAAGCCTTCACAGTAGCGACAACGGTGACTCAGCCTCGTCTTCACAGTAGTCACAACGGTGTCTCAAGATTTAAAACTTCAGCGTGAACCGCATTATGCAAATTGAGTGACAACGTTCTATGCCAAACCGCTGCACCACTATCGAGTTACTATCCGCGATAAGAAGCTGAAGAAACGACTCAACTATAACGATGAAGACAAACATTAAATACGTCCAGAAAATGTCATAACAACTTGGCAGAAAACAAATAACCCGACCCACACACACAGGCAAGGACAATGACAACGTTTCAATCCTTCATGGAGCCTCATGCATCGAAACGTCACCTCTTCTCCTATCGTACGTGTACGTGAATCACGAACCATCATTAATGTTCCCTCACATAACAACACGGAACATACAATTTCGACCTGAGCAGCGAATTTACTAAACAACTGTAAACAATTACATGACGTATTTCCTGGTTGAGAGGTCGTATGCCTCCACCAACCAACCGAAATTACAATATATTTACATGGTCAGAATCCTATGTATCCTAACCTACAAAAATCACTTTTAAACCCCTCATATTAAATGTAAAATAAAAGAAAAAAATTGTCCACCAAATATCCTTCTAAAATATGTGTATCCTATAGGTCAGCAAATAAGGTAACTGCCAACTGATGACTTGTCACACTACTAGGTCACACTAGGTCACACTAGGTCACCGTGACTCTATCCTTATCCCGACTCCTTATCACAACGGGCGCCTGAATATCACACTATATTATCTTCGTGCTTTTAACGGCCTTAAAACATTAGAATAGATGTTAGACTGTCATTAAAATGAAAACATTATCATAAAAGTTAATATACAACAAAAGTTTATATATCACCATAAAAGCATATATATGCTTTTTATATATATATATATGCTTTATATATATATATATATATATATATATATATATATATATATATATATATATATTATATATATAAACTAGTTATATCTCCCTAATACCAGAAGGTCACTAAATAGAAAATCTCTTAACAGGATACAAGATTATCACCACTTTACATAAATATTTAAACGATCACAAAAAGACCCTAGTTTACTTAGTAGTTCTCATTAGGATGGTATTGCAAGAGACGGCTTGTTAATTAACAATTCCGACCATGGGGGGGGGGGGTCGTTAAGACATGTCAAATGAGCTTTGTTTACAAAGATGAATGTGGCGCGTGGCTGTTTATATAGTTGGTGGGTTAGTAAACAAGCCAACTTGACTCCAATGGCTTCATTAGTGGGGTGACAAAGGCATACACGTACCGCTAGTGGGGTGACAAAGGCATGCACGTACCGCTAGTGAGGAGACAAAGGCATGCACGTACCGCTAGTGGGGTGACAAAGGCATGCACGTACCGCTAGTGGGGTGACAAAGGCATACACGTACCGCTAGTGGGGTGACAAAGACATGCACGTACCGCTAGTGAGGAGACAAAGGCATGCACGTACCGCTAGTGGGGTGACAAAGGCATGCACGTACCGCTAGTGGGGTGACAAAGGCATGCACGTACCGCTAGTGGGGTGACAAAGGCATGCACGTACCGCTAGTGGGGTGACAAAGACATGCACGTACCGCTAGTGAGGAGACAAAGGCATGCACGTACCGCTAGTGGGGTGACAAAGGCATGCACGTACCGCTAGTGGGGTGACAAAGGCATACACGTACCGCTAGTGGGGGTGACAAAGACATGCACGTACCGCTAGTGAGGAGACAAAGGCATGCACGTACCGCTAGTGGGGTGACAAAGGCATGCACGTACCGCTAGTGGGGTGACAAAGGCATGCATGTACCGCTAGTGGGGAGACAAAGGCATGCATGTACCGCTAGTGGGGACACAAAGGCATGCACGTGCCGCTAGTGGGGAGACAAAGGCATGCACGTACCGCTAGTGGGGACACAAAGGTAGGCACGTACCGCTAGTGGGGACACAAAGGCATGCACGTGCCGCTAGTGGGGAGACAAAGGCATGCACGTACCGCTAGTGGGGACACAAAGGCAGGCACGTACCGCTAGTGGGGACACAAAGGTAGGCACGTACCGCTAGTGGGGACACAAAGGCATGCACGTGCCGCTAGTGGGGACACAAAGGCAGGCACGTACCGCTAGTGGGGTGACAAAGGCATGCACGTACCGCTAGTGGGGAGACAAAGGCATGCACGTGCCGCTAGTGGGGACACAAAGGCATGCACGTACCGCTAGTGGGGGACACAAAGGCATGCACGTACCGCTAGTGAGGGTGACAAAGGCATGCACGTACCGCTAGTGGGGTGACAAAGGCATGCACGTACCGCTAGTGGGGACACAAAGGCATGCACGTACCGCTAGTGAGGGTGACAAAGGCATGCACGTACCGCTAGTGGGGAGTATATATAAGTATATAAGTTTATAAAAGTTGCACTCACTGTGCAACACGAGTAGATCTCCACAAAGCAAGCAACACTGCACGTCCAATGTTGCAACATGCAATGCATAATATGCATTTTATCTTTTGCCTTGGCATCCTTTCATATTTTTTGGCTTTCCTTGCAACAAAAACGTTATCGTAACACTAATTAAATGTTGGCTTAAATACACATAAATGTTCATTACTGAAGTGGCACCAGGTATTGAATTAAGGACAATGTTGAAGTAAATTACTTTATGTGTATAATTCACATGCGGCATTTTACTGCCTGTGCGTTTGTGAGCACTCCAGTGTTTTAGTCATATAGGCCTGCTTTCAGGATTGAGCTGCAGCTCTTGGACCCAATGGGTTCCTACTGAATGCTACTTCGTCGCATTTAGAATGATGCTACTTCGTCGCATCTGAATGATGCTACTTCGTCGCATCAGAATGATGCTACTTCGTCGCATCAGAATGATGCTACTTCGTCGCATCAGAATGATGCTACTTCGTCGCATCAGAATGATGCTACTTCGTCGCATCAGAATGATTTTTCATTAATGTGTCTCGCCATTGTGGTATCTTTGTGATACGAGAGTGGGAACACCACTACCGTAGCTCAGAATGTGGGTTGGGTCGACTGTAAAACCCAGGTTGGGCTCCGGTTTGGGGCCCCCCAGTTCTTAAGAGTAAAAAAAATTGTGTATGACATAATTGTCCAAAACCAAAAACATTATTTACAAATTCTGGTTTTCTACACACCAAGCCGATATCAAATCCCAAAGAGACTAGCTGTTTCTCAATGGGAGACACAACTTTCATAGAGAAATTAAAGACTACTTTTTCTGGGTCCACCATATTTAATGCAGGTATACCCAGATTATGCATTTTCTGATTAGTAACTATAATAATATAGTTATAATATAGTTTATATATATACTTAGACTGTGCCTTAATATATAATATATGCCAGAAAGGCCAAAGAATACAGCAAGGACGCATATATGATCACTGAACCCGAGAACTCGGTTCAGGAAGAGCTGGAACACTGCCAAATACGGTGGAACCTGTCCCAATGTATAGGTACCGCATTTGGTACCATTGCTCTGCCTGAATCACCAAATAAATCAATAGCTCCGCTTTAAAGCGGGATAGAGGGAGGCGGGGGTCTGTGGGTATTTAATTTTGCTTCGCTTTACAACCGGTCAAGTCAGGAGAAAAATCTCAAATTGGCCTATTTTTGGTTCTTGCAAAATTTGGGGATAAATTATCTTTAATTAATTAGACTGCCATACAGAACGCATTCTGAAGATCCGGATTATCATAATTCAAATCAGGGCGACGGAGAAGACAGGCAGGAAGGAGGAGAGCAGGCCGGGGATCAGGGAGGGCTAGGAGACCTATCCTTCTGATCAATAATCGTAGATTTATGATGCTACACCGAGGCTGTGAGGGATTCAGTCAATACATAACAGACACCATTCTACAGCGGAGGACCCAGAGCTACAGCTGCAGTAATATACTGTTGACCACACCACACAACATTCTCAATCGACTTGAGAATGGTCCAGGACGGACCGAAACGTCGTCGTCCCTTCACCTTTTAGTGTGTGGTCTGGACCGAAACGTCGTCGTCCCTTCACCTTCTAGTGTGTGGTCTGGTCAACATTATTCAGCCACGTTATTGTGACTCATCGCCTGCAGTAATATACGACCCTCCACAAACTGACAGAAAACCCAGTGATGAGTACGACAGATATAGCGATTGTATCGACCATACAGAAAGCTGCAAATTGATCTCCCGATCATGATTGTATTTCTCGCATGATTGGCCGGCACAGCAGAGAACCTCATGGAAACACACACACACGCGTTGGGAGAGGTTACTTAAAGGAAGCAAGTAGTAATTCCCAGTTTTCTATGTCAGTATATCAGAGATGCGACAAGAATCAGGGAAAGTGATGAAGGCGGTATAGCTGCCTGGTGGTTGAGCTCCAGGCCTCAGCCCGGCCTCTGTTACCTGGGAGTTAGTCAGCTGTCACGGGCTGTTTCCTGGGGGTGGAGGCTTGGTCGAGGACCGGGCTGCGGAGACACTAAAGCCCCGAAATCATCTCAAGATAACCTCAAGATAGTCCCTCACATATGGTCACGTGGCCATAACAGGCCTCGTTACAGGTTGGTACCACAGGCTCCTCGTGTGTCTCCGGTGTATGTGTCTGACCACCGTCGTCTTCTTGACGGATCCTTCAATAACACGAAGAACGAAGTCGACGAGTGATTCTTCACTTCTTTTTTTTATATACTATGACATTTACGCAAACTTGAAAATATTCATAAACAAAATTTAATTTTTGTAAAATGATGTATTAAATTTCAGGTATATTCAAGAAAACCTGCTTCCAACATATATATATATATATATATATAGCTGCATGAACGCGCAAGCCATATATCATAGAATATATATATATATATATATATATATATATATATATATATATATATATATATATATAATATATATATATATATAAATGTATGTATTAATCTCATAATAATAACCAGCTAAGCTCGCTATCCCAAACACACACCGAAACTACGACGTTGGTACAACGTTCAAACAAGTTTTAACACCACCTAACCAGTTATAATAACCAATATAGCAAGTTGTAACAACGTTCTAATACGTCATAAACACGTTAAGCCAAGGTGTAACAACTTTATTACAAGCTGTAACAAGCGGAAAGTAAAGACAGTTCCGGTTTGTGTTTCCAGGGATAGGCACTTAATTACTACAACTATTATTACGTACAATCTTTTTTAGTAAATAAATTGAAATACATTCCGAACAAGACAAGACAGGGCCGGTTGCACCGGTTACGAGGGCGCCCGCGGCCGGTTGCACCGGTTACGAGGGCGCCCGCGGCCGGTTGCACCGGTTAAGGGGGCGCCCGCGTGTCGCCAGAGACCTAAGCGGGACCTCTGCCAAGTCGCCAAGATTGACGCAAAAATCAAATTCTTTGAGAAACTGGATTATCATTGGCCAATTACTGACCATAAGCGGAGGAGCTCGATATCAGGAATCACTCAAGGGCTAATTTTAAGGCTTGTCTCGAGGTCGCCTCAAGGTCGAGCTACAGCCCCTTCTCAGGACCCAACCCACAACAGTTGTCTAACTCCCGGGTATCTCTTTACTGCTATGTGAACAGGTTCATCAGGTGAAAGGAAACGCGACAAAGCATTCCTGTTTCGGCCGGGAATCGAACTAGGGGATCTCAGATTGTGAGACGAGAACGAAGCCAACTATATTACGAGGCCATAAACTGCTCATGTATGTAGTGTAGGTTTCTTTCCTAGCTGTGGCGTTGGTTGTTGAACTGTAGCTTACTGGCTCCGGCTCTCAGCAGTAACTCGCCTGCTGATAGCTATGATAGAGTCCGCTACCCCATCCAATTCCTTTATATAAGGAGTCAGCATCCAACACCTACTCCTCCATGTATAGTCACACCTCCACTTCCTCTTCCTCCATGTGTGGGGTCAGCCTCCACCACCTCCTCCTTCATACTGTGTATACAAGATGTGGTGTGGACTGTGCAAGGTGTATGGCTTTCTGAATGTTTCCCTGTACAGATTTTGGAGTCCTACGTGTCCACAGTCTTGTATACATAGCCTTGTATATGCTAAGCCTTGTATACACAATCTTGTGTTCGCTATGTTTTGTAAACGCTAAGCCATGTAATTATCGGCTGTCGTGTCCCTCCGCCTGTTGGTGTTAGTATGTAGCACCTCGTAGGCCTCCGAGCTCCACTATTACGACCTCCTGATCCTCCTTCTCCTTGACATCTTAGATCGCCTTAGTGGTGGGAGTGCTTCAACTCTTGGGCCCGGTGTTCCGCTCCACTTGCCTACTTGGTCTTTATCAACTAACTCATAAGAGTGAGTAATGAAATCATAGCAATTTGAAGTATCTGTAATGAAACATTGAGGCCATGTAATGGGCTCGAACTCGTGTCACATTCCATGACTGGCATCAAACTTGATATAGAATCCAAGGCGGGTCAAGGCAGGCACCACTCCTTCCCTTTGTCCACTCCCGACACCTAATGTCTCCTTACTGAATATTAGGTCATTCCCTAGTATGCTCCCAATTATACTCCACTGTTGCAAATCGGGTGCACAAACTTCTTGTGATGCAATACTCGCCCGGGTGAATTGAAGAGGAATTAGGAAGCCATGAAATACTTCATGCTAATGCTTGGAAAAGTTTCAGGAAAACCCCATGTGTTAGATCAAGTTAAGAAAGCACCAAACCCACCTCTTAGATAGCGAGGCTGATCAGGTAATTCATCCCCCCACATGTGAATAGCGTCCAGGACGGCCCGAAACGTTGCCATTTTCTGAGGACCATTGAACTAGGACGGTGGGTTCGTCCCAGTCACGTACCAGGGACCACGGTGTGCTAGAGGTCACACAACCCGGAGTCCGCCCCGGGTCCACTGGCACTCTTGTAGGCACTCATGCAGCTGAGTGCCAATATGAGTTGTTACATGTAACCCGTATGTATTCTGGTGTATGTTAATGGAGTTCTCCATCATTTACTCTCAGCCAAATTAAAAATAAATCTCACTCTAAGAACACTAAGGTAATTGAAATGCGAACGACAGACATTACACCGACAGGAACGAGGAGACATTACAACGACAGGAACGAGGAGACATTACACCGACAGGAACGAGCAGACATTACACCGACAGGAACGAGGAGACATTACACCGACAGGAACGAGGAGACACACACGAGACGACAACAGAATCCCGAAGGCAATACAATGTCTAGTATCCAGGCCACGAGTGACGTCAGAGACCTTGAGACTACCAAGTCATAAATAGAAGAAACAATGCTTGTAAAGCTTGTAAAGCTTTCGGACAAGTTGTGTTGTGATCCGGCCGAAGGTTCGTGACCCGCACTGGAATTCCATGGAGGGTAAGATTATAGATTTGTTTGTATTTTTGAATCCGATGTTTTCAAAGCCTTGACTCGAACGGAATCAGACTTATTTTGTCAAAGGAATAGTGTGCAATTGAGTGTATATCACCGGTGCAGGTAACTCCAGCTAACACTGTTTTCACAGAAGCAGCTGGACAAATATCATCACGCGGGCGCTGGTGAAAATTGGCGAAAAGTAAACTTTTTCGATCGTGGAAAGGTGAATAATTTCGCACACAAGTATTTAGAGGAATTGTATAAACTATTCATTGTGTGTATGACTTTTCCGAAGCCACACTACCAGGAATACACTTCTGTATGGGACTCCAGTATGGCTTGGGCCCAAGCCCTGAAGTCAACATAGGACCTGAGAATAAATTACAAATATACAAGTCAGCCTAGGACCAGAAGATGCGTTATTTTGAAGTATAAGTCTACAGTGGACCTAAGAATAGGTTAGTTGAGAATATATACTTCATGTTACACAGGACCTGAGAATAGGTTGCACGCAATGCACGTCGACATGGAGTCTGAGGACAGACTGGGCACAAACACTCTTCTCTACATTCTATAGGACCTCAGTAGTGTTAGAAAATCAACATGGGAATCGAAGATGAATTACTAATTGTCGTCTACATAGGCCGCGTGATGAAGGGCTAGTCTAAATGGGTCCTCAGGAAGGGATAAAAATCAAATCAACAACATCTCAAGGAGTGCAGGCGGCAGGTGACAACACTGGCGAGAAATAAGACCCTCAACACACACTCCAGAAAGTGAAAAAAGTGACGACGTTTCTGTCTGTCCTGGACTTGGTAATGGGACGGAGCGACACGTCGTCGCGTCCGATATATTCATATTTGTAGGTTGGGTGTGTTTGAGAGTACCGGAATACCTACTTTAAAACTAATGTTCATCTGAGGAAAAAATATGTGAATTGATATAAAGAATTCCTCTCATTCTTCCAAGTCAAAACAATTGTTTGTTTTGCTGCAGCGTGTGAGAACATACATCAGGCAAGTGAATTTTCCTGCATGTCACACACACATATTCCGTTACACACGCTGTCACAGCGACGGCCTCGCTTCTTGCGGGGGTCGGTGTTCGAACCCTCATGTGCCAAGTCCGTTTCTACACTCCTTCCATATATCCCAGTGCCTTGTCCTCATATCATAGCTCCTTGTCCTCATATCACGGCTCTTTGTCCTCATATCCCAGCTCCGTGTCCTCATATCCCAGCTCCTTGTCCTCATATCCCTGCTCCTTGTCCTCATATCCCTGCTCCTTGTCCTCATATCCCTGCTCCTTGTCCTCATATCCCTGCTCCTTGTCCTCATATCCCAGCTCCTAGTCCTCATATCTCCCAAGTGCAGACTTCTTGGTCTCTCTTGATAATTACCCTACACAAATATTTCTACAAAATAATATTTAACATTTCCCCCACGTTAAGTGTCTCCCACTGACGCATAAACTATGCAGTATAACCGCAAGTGTTTAAGGCTCATTACCGCTATGGGTTTGTTATGGAAATTTACAACGCCTCGTGCCAAAATGTCTTGATGAACATGACGTAGGATGCACAGAGACAGGGAACTGCAGTAGGCAGCGTCGAGGCAAGTCTCTGAGAAATGGTGCACCGGAAACTCCTTATGGCCGGCGTGCTCCGAGAAGAACAACTCATGACTAGCTATAGTTTCTTGAAGAACAAATAGTTATGGTGGTGGAGTGGCTGGTGGTGGAGTGGCTGGTGGTGGAGTGGCTGGTGGTGGAGTGGCTGGTGGAGGAGTGGCTGGTGGTGGAGTGACCGGTTGAGGCATGCAGTAGGTCTGTGTATAAGTAACAGATTCGCCGGCTTCTCTTGGAGAGGGCGCCCATGTGTCGCCTTCCAGGAACCGGTGGGCGGGAGCCAGCCACGATGCCTGGAATCCAGGCTGTCTGGAACGCGGAAGAGCAGACCATCACAAACTGGGGGCATGCCAGAGTCTGCTTGCCCTGAAGCCTCCCAGTCCACACACATTATTCACCCTTTATACACTACTACTATCCGCATAATACACCCTTTATACACTACTACTATCCGCATAATACACCCTTTATACACTACTACTATCCGCATTTGCTGCATACATCATGGCTGAAGTCTTTCCAAGCTTTCCAGTGAGCACTGGAAGGGAAAAAAATAAATTACATAAAACTTTTAACCAGCTTAGCATTTACCAGAGACGGGTACAAACAACTTTGGGTTATATTTTAATAACATTTCAGGAATGTGTCAGTTTAACTGATTCTTTTCATATGTGTTTGGGAGAGTACTGGAGGCTAATTTTCCGTGTGTTTGGGAGAGTACTGGAGGCTAATTTCCGTGTGTTTGGGAGAGTACTGGAGGCTAATTTTCCGTGTGTTTGGGAGAGTACTGGAGGCTAATTTTCCGTGTGTTTGGGAGAGTACTGGAGGCTAATTTTCCGTGTGTTTGGGAGAGTACTGGAGGCTAATTTTCCGTGTGTGGGAGAGTACTGGAGGCTAATTTCCCATGTGTTTGAGAGAGTACTGGAGGCAGTAAGCGCTGGGCTTCACCCTCGAGCATCGAGTGCCTAGTAAAGCTGACAAAACCTGCTGCAAGAGCCGTTAACTCGCACATACTTTAACCTGATAAGCCTTTAACCTGCTTTGCCTTTACCCTGCGGAGCCTTAAGCTGCTAAAACTTTAACCTAATGAGTTTTTAACCTACTCAGCCTTTGACCTGCTGAGCCTTTAACCTGTTGAGATTTTAACCTGCTGAAAACTAAATCTGCTGAGCGCTTAACCAAGTAAGCCCTTTACCTACTGAAACAATAACCTTCAAACTCTTTTAATAGTGTGCTATTTCATTAACATTTTAGCTTCTTAACTTTATGCATTATCTTAAATCTCTCTGTCCATAATACTGAGTCTTCAGCATCCCTGTCTATTATACTGAGTCTTTAGCCACCCTGTCTATTATACTGAGTCTTTAGCCACCCTGTCTATTATACTGAGTCTTTAGCCACCCTGTCTATTATACTGAGTCTTTAGCCACCCTGCCTATTATACTGAGTATTTAGCCACCCTGTCTATTATACTGAGTAATTAGCCACCCTGTCTATTATACTGAGTCTTTAGCCACCCTGTCTATTATACTGAGTATTTAGCCACCCTGTCTATTATACTGAGTCTTTAGCCACCCTGTCTATTATATTGAGTCTTTAGCCACCCTGTCTATTATACTGAGTCTTTAGCCACCCTGTCCATAATACTGAGTCTCAAGTTATCTATTCAAAGTGTGACCTCAATTCTCCGGTCGACCCCCAACCCGTCCTCACCCCTATGCTTGTCCAAGCTGCTCCCAACCCCAATTAAACACTATCAATTTTATTGTTCTGAGAATTCATAATTTTTTTCCCTCTTGGAATATAAAATATTTTGTATATATTGAAATTTTATGTATAGCTAGGGGTAGGTTAGGTTAGGGGTTCAGGTTTTGTTGGTCATGATTCGTACTTGAAGCAAGTGGGTCAAGTATTTATAGAGGTGCAATTCGAACACAAGAAGAGAGGAAAGCAACTGTTCGAATTAAGGTAGAATGTTATTAGTTGTATTGGGTAAATCGTTCCTTCATTTATAAGCTGCGGGTGTGGCGGCTGGATTAACGAGCCTTTGGTCTTTGTTAACGAGAACGTTAACAAAGCACTCAAACCTTGGCAGCACTCAAAGGTAATATCATGATGTTGTACAACAGTTTTTTGAATGATGAATAGTGACCTCCAGGAGATGAGATCTGTGTAACATATGCTTCTGGCTAGTGACCTCCAGAAGTCTGTAAGTAACAAAAATTGTGTTTTAAAAAATCCATTTTAAGAGGGTGCGACAAGTCAAGCAACATTCGAACCTTACACCTAAATTAGGTCTAAGAGGACGTAAGTTAAGCTTAGAAATGCTAATTTAAGTCCAGAACAGGTTAGGTAAGGTAGGACACTTCCATTTTTCTGTAGGATGTCATTTTGGTAGTAATCCAAAAGTACACAACGTGTACTTTCTGGTTCAGACAGTACATATTTGTACACTGGGGAAAACAGTTACTGTTAAGGACTTTTGCAGGATGGATTACATAATGGTAAATAAATGACTTTACTGGAACGTTTATAGATTGCTTTGATCTTCCTAAGAACAGAAGGTTTTACAGATGTACACCAAGTCTTTCTCTTAGGCTCGTGCTGCTTACCCCCCTCCCCTCCCCAATCCTCCTACCCCTACCCTTCTCTTCTTGAGGTTATCTTGAGATGATTTCGGGGCTTTTTAGTGTCCCCGCGGCCCGGTCCTCGACCAGGCCTCCACCCCCAGGAAGCAGCCCGTGACAGTTGGCTAACACCCAGGTACCTATTTTACTGCTAGGTAACAGGGGCATAGGGTGAAAGAAACTCTGCCCATTGTTTCTCGCCGGCGCCTGGGATCGAACCCAGGACCACAGGATCACAAGTCCAGCGTGCTGTCCGCTCGGCCGACCGGCTCCCCGAAGCCCCCCTTCCCCAAGCCTCCTACCCCTCCCCCTCCACCCATCTCACACCTTTCCTTCACTATCACTCTCCATCTTCAACTACCCTCCCCCCTTCTACCCCCCCCCCCCCACCTTTCCGCTAAGTCATTATTGATTCAAACAGCTGTTGCTCAGGCCATTCAATTAGTGGCAGATTTGGCAGCCTATGTTGCTGCTGTTCCGCGCCCCTGTTCCCTCTCCCATCCCTCCATCTACTCTTCCACCCCTCCTTTCTTTCCAGTTCCCTTTCACCCGAATTCCCCTCCAGTTTCCAGGGGGCCTGACGGCTGAGTCGGAGAGCGCTCGGGATTCGTAGTCCTAAGGTTCCGGCTTCGATCCCCGGCTGAGCTGACATTATCACGTGATAACCGCGCGGGCCACACGATGACCTTGCTATCATCACGTGATAACCGCGGGGCCACATGATGACCTTGCTATCATCACGTGATAACCGCGGGGCCACATGATGACCTTGCTATCATCACGTGATAACCGCGGGGCCACATGATGACCTTGCTATCATCACGTGATAACCGCGGGGCCACATAACTCTGGCAGACAAGGAGCAAGCCCCATGCTATCCTGAAATCATCAATATTAAGTGTTGACATCTTATTGATATCTAAGGTCAAGACATTGCTATCGTGGGTCATCTCAGTCCCTCTTGTAGTAGAATCAAGTTATTTACGATTGAGTTGCAACTTATCGTCTTTTCAACTGGTCTGCTAAAGCTTCAAATCTTCGTGACACCTTTCATGCGAATGTCAGTTTTACTTTCAATGTCTTCATAAAGCAAGTCCTTAAGATCAGGAATTAACTTGGAAATCCTTCCATGAGTATTCCGAGAGAACTTGCTTCCAATCTGTGGGACGGAGACTAAGTCTGTACACTGTTTTATAAGTTGTCTCAGAAGACAAGATCAACCTGTAGCTAATTTAATTTGGTATTGGGCTTACAGCCTGTCAACTTGTGGAGAGTTATTAGAGACAACGTCTGGAGGATTATTAGGGCATGTTAACCTCTGGAGGGTTATTACGGCCTTTCAACCTCTGGAGGGTTATTACGGCCTATCAACCTCTAAAGGAGTATTAAGAACTATCAACCTCTTGAGGTTAATTAAGGCTTCTCTATCACAGCCGCTCCTCAAGAACATTTCCTACACAACCTCTACATCCATAACCTTCCTCCCTCCACATCCTCTCTTATACAACCTCCTCCTCTTCACAACCTCTCCACACACGGCTCCTGGACCAACATTCGCTGCTCCTATCTTCACATTCCTCGCTTAATGTCCCACTGAGCTCAGCAAATCTCTTTTTTTTTGGTACAAGAAACCCAGATATGTTGCCTTCGTGTGGGCATGTGTGTTCACACCTTGTTGTACTTGTGGGGGTTGAGCCTCGGCTCTTTAGTCCCGCCTCTCAACTGTCAAACAACTGTGTCGAGATTCTGTGTGTGCACTAACCTAGTTGTGCTTGCGGGGGTTGAGTTCTGGCTCTTTGGTCCCGCCTCTCAACTGTCAATCAACTGGTGTACAGGTTCCTGAGCCTACTGGGTTCTATCATATCTACACTTGAAACTGTGTATGGAGTCAGCCTCCACCACATCGCTTCCTAATGCATTCCATTTGTCAACCACTCTGACACTAAAAAAGTTCTTTCTAATATCTCTGTGGCTCATTTGGGCACTCAATTTCCACCTGTGTCCCTAGTGCGTGTGCTCCTTGTGTTATATAGCCTGTCTTTATCTACCTTATCAATTCCTTTGAGAATCTTGTATGTGGTGATCATGTCCCCCCCTAACTCTTCTGTCTTCCAGCGACGTGACGTTTAATCCCGAAGTCTCTCCTCGTAGCTCATACCTCTCAAATCGGGTACTAGTCTGGTGGCAAACCTTTGAACCTCTTCCAGTTTAGTCTTATGCTTGACTAGATATGAACTCCATGCTGGAGCTGCATACTCCAGGATTGGTCTGACATATGTGGTATATAAAGTTCCGAATGATTCCTTACACAAGTTTCTAAAGTCCGTTCTTATGTTGGCCAACCTGGCATATGCCGCTGATGTTATCCTCTTGATATGAGCTTCAAGGACAGGTTTGGCGTGATATCAACTCCCAGGTCTTTCTCTCTCTCTGACTTTTAAAGAATTTCATCTCCCAATGGAGATGTGTGTGTGAGTGTGTGTGTGTGTGTGTGTGTGTGTGTGTGTGTGGTGTGTGTGTGTGTGTGTGTGTGTGTGTGTGTGTGTGTGTGTGTGTGTGTTAGAGTGAAATATATGTAGTTCATATAAGTAAAAATAGAGTGGTTAGAAAATCGGGGTCCAAGAGCTAATAGAACGATTCAGCAGACACAAATGATAAATACAGGAAAGGTGATAGAGAATAACAAAAATTATCACCCACAAAAGTGTCAATAATATGCTCGTGCAGAAGACATTGCAAAATTTACATAAATAAGTGTTGCAAAATTTCAACACGGAAAGTTGAAGGAGTAGAAAAAAGGACATTTAAAAAAAAGCTCGCTAAAGATAATTATAAATGGTCGCTGAAAATACATATAAAATCGTTAATAAAGAGGAAATTAAACAAATAAAGGAGCGTTAATATTATTTTTAACGCTCTATCTTAACGAAAAGTTGCCAAAATTTTTAACATAAGTTTTGATGAGAGATTGAAGATAGTTGAGGAGTTTCAATCATCTGGAGAATTATTGCTAGACAACGCTGGCCAAGATGGAAGAACAAAGTGACCAACTGTTCATGTTCACCAGGCATAACATTTCGGGCATGCTATTTGTCGTTAGGACACGTCACATTCTACCCGTCTGGTGCACAGCTGGTAGATGAAGATGAGGGTAGAGTCCTAAGAGGTAGATGAAGGTAAGAACAGAGTCAGAGACAAAATACGTATCATCACTGCAACATCCTTTTCACCCACATATCATTTTGAATTGCAGGGAGGAAATGTAACACAAACACACGCCAGCCAACACATCCATCTTCAAATATTGGTGCCGACAGAAAACACCTATTTGCTAATTACATTTGAAGCCCAGAGCAGAGTTGATAGGCAGTTTAGGACCACACCTCTCCCATCCTCCCTCACCACTACTATCTTCTCTCACCACTCACCTCTCCCCCTCACAATACAAGACCTCACAGGTCATGCATATTAGTTTATAGTGGGAATCAATAACAATTATTTTATCATTTTAATTATTTTAACCCCATCCTCCATCCTTGTATGAGGAGGGGGGTGAGGCAACAGAGTATTTCTTGTGATGGTGTTATTATGTTAAGGATAGCAGACAGACTAAGAATGATATATTTCTAAGGAAGTACATGATGCTCTAGTTGAGGGATCGAGTCGAGAATTGTGAACCTAACCCAAAGTTTTGATTAATGTTGTATTTGGCACAACGCCAATGACGTTTTGATGTAGTTTGACATTAATTATTTGTCAATGATATTGTACGTGCTGGAAAGCCCCGAATAAGTCTATGAGACGGCTCCTTATCACCACACCGTCACAGGGAAGACACATATATGTCACTACCTTACTTCACACCGTCACACGTAAACGACTCTGTTTGCGTAGTTGACATAAACAACTGCGCGAGGATGACCGTAAGATTACCTGGCAAGTGTTTATCAACAATAAACACTTGCTCGGTGGTCCTAACAAGTCAAGAAGCTATCCCAACACCGGGAGACTCATCCCACCGGTAGCTTTAGGGCGATGTAGCCGGCGATCTTGTCAACATGAAGATCTTTACGGTGATTCTTTAGTACCAGTGACGTGGGGGGGGGGGATTCTGGTAATGCAGATTTTGTTATTTTAAAGCATACTTTACTATTAGTGTTAGGTCTTAGTTCAAGAGTTGAACTCTATACATACCTCTGTGTTGTATCGGAATATTTCTGCAGTATGGGAGTATCATTATCTTGGGACACTATAGGCTAGAGGGAGACAGGGTTTTGGGACACCATAGGAAAGACAGGAATAGGGATTTGGGGCACCATAATCCAGACTGGGTCAGGGATTTGGGACACCATAGGCACGGAGACTTGGGACACTGTGGGCTATCTTCACAGAGCGTAGCAAGCGCTGTGACAGGGCAATAAACGTGCGACTTTTGGGAAAGTAATTGATGAGGTTGTGTGAACACTAACCTCCTGGGTTAATGTGAGATTATGTGCACTAAAACCTTTTTATGAAGGCATAAAGGAGGAGGAGGATTTAGTGTTTGTGTGTCCCCTGGTGTGGGGCTCGGCGGAGAGGGGTCCAGAGGGCAGACTGGGGGTGTGGTCCTTATGTGTGGCTCTGGTGTGCTTGTCCCAAGTGTCTCTGGGGTGGTATTGCCTCTACACACACAGGATCTTTAGTCAACTCATTGTTTTCCTAATTCGGCTCATGAGCATTATCGTAGCACGAATGAGAATTTGTAAGCAGTAATGAACATGCATGGGTTGAGAATTTATGAGAATTACTGGAGGTTATAGTGAGTATTTCCAATTGCAACACCCACGACACGTGCGAGTGTTGCCTGTAACTTAACAAAACACCTGACAAAGATATACTTGGACAATTAATTACAAACATATGGATTCATAGTATAAATATCACAATGTAATTGTAAAGATTTACAGTTCATTGTGATCAAGACCAAATGAACTTTCCGTTCAATTCTCCCATGACTCACAGAGGACAGTAACACCTATGGTGTTCCCATCGTTTGGTAAGGTCAACACTTATTGTTTGGTAAGGTCAACACTTATTGTTTGGTAAGGTCAACACTTATTGTTTGGTAAGGTCAACACCCATTGTTTGGTAAGGTCAACATAACGACAGTTGAACTCTGCCCTCTGAGGAGGGTCAAAGCAGCCTAAGGCACTTTAACCTCTAATGGGGATGCATTTATCTCAAGAAACTTACTTCGACTTGAACTTTGTCCACTTTTTAACATGTAATACTTGAGTTTATATGCTGCAACTGAACTGTAACAGAGGTACAAGGTTTCATAATATTGGTTCAATATTTCATAATATTGGTTCAATATTTCATAATATTGGTTCAATATTTCATAATATTGGTTCAATATTTCATAATAAGGGGTTCAATATTTCATAATATTGGTTCAATATTTCATAATATTGGTTCAATATTTCATAATATTGGTTCAATATTCATAATATTGGTTCAATATTTTATAATATTGGTTCAGTTGTTGCAGATTATTGTTAAATACGATGATAAGTCTTATACCATTGCGGCTTTGTTTACATTTATTAAAGAGTTTACGAGTTCCAAATTACTACGAGGTTGTTTATAACAATAATGACCTTGGGTTGTGAAGTTTCCAAGCTTGTCAATGTTGATCAAGTGTAAACAGAGCCGCTATGATTAAGGAAAGATTAACAGGTTTCGTGAGTGGTTGAGTAAACGCCTGAGGCAGGCTGGCCCAGGACGGTGAGTAATAATGTGTTGTTGATCCACCAGTTGTGAGTATTGAACACTCATCATACAGACGGACGTGTGTACATGGACACACTCGCTCCTGTGTAGAGGAAACTCCAAACTGCTTCTCCCGAGTGTGTCTCTCTCGACTACCTCTCTCTCTCTCTCTCGGCCACACCAAAAATGTTGCTGCCAGTATATTCCCAAGTGACAGTACAAGTCGTGTCTCTCACGTACCTCGCAGAGAGCGTGCACTCGTGCTGGAGTTGTCGTAGTGTGAGGAACACCAGGAGTCACTCCCAGACACTCCCAGTGTCAGGAGACCACCCCATCCCCTCCAGTCCCACTCCGTTTGGGTTTCAGGAGGCTCAGCACTCAAGGTGCGCTGAGTCGCGCACCCTTGTGTCGCTGAGAGAGTAGGAGAGGTCTCAGCATCTCTCAGTATTGGTCATGGTGATGGCAGTGATGGTGATGATGGTGGTCGTGGTGGTGGGCTGGCATTCGTATAGTGGTCTAGTGGTCGTGTTGATGCTGGTGGAAATGGTCATCATTTGAGAGTATGTGTCCATGTATGCATGTGTATCGGTGTGTACATTTACCCACACTACCTTCCTAACCTAAACAAACTATCTATAGAAAACTTGGATGTTTGTGAGCCGTTACTTTTCATAGTAGTAGTAGTAGTGTTTCACTGGTTACTACTTTTTCTAGCAGTTGTTTCATTTGGTGCTCTGGTTACCATAACGACATAGGAGCTGAGGGGACGGGTTGTGTCATGTGTTGCTTCAGGCAGTAACAATCCATAGTGATCCGCATGTTCTTTTTGTAAGAAATATAAATGGATATGCGAACAAGCCTGAATGGTCCCCAGACTATATGCGAAAGTTTTCAGTCGTCATAAATGGATATGTTGATGATGCATTTCATGTACCTGGATTCCTCTAATTTATTGCTATGCCATCAGCATTTGTGTAAATCAGTCACATACACACTTCACACTTGCGTGGTGATTGTTTAGGATGGTGAGAATAACCTTTTGTTTGCAGACAAGGAGTCACAACAACGTGGCTGAAATATGTTGACCAGACCACATACTAGAAAGTGAAGGGGCGACGACGTTTCGGTCCGTCCTGGACCATTCACAATCGACTTGAGAATGGTCCAGGACGGACCGAAACGTCGTCGTCCCTTCACTTTCTAGTGTGTGGTTTGGTCAACAACCTTTTATTTGGTTTGGAGATCATGGGGGATAGAGAGATACTTTGAGTTGATTCTTACCTATTGTCCTGTAGGATCATGTTGATCAAATGGAGGAGAGCAGTTGCATCCAGATGTTATCGCTGCCTGTTATGCCTCAGACGTGGACTGACCTAATGATGCCAAACCATTTGCATTACGTCTTACCCTCTTCTCTGTGTTCTTTAGACATGTCCCNATGCACGTACCGCTAGTGGGGTGACAAAGGCATGCACGTACCGCTAGTGGGGTGACAAAGGCATGCACGTACGCTAGGGGGGGTGGGTGACAAAGGCAATGCACGTACCGCTAGTGGGGAGTATATATAAGTATATAAGTTTATAAAAGTTGCACTCACTGTGCAACACGAGTAGATCTCCACAAAGCAAGCAACACTGCACGTCCAATGTTGCAACATGCAATGTATAATATGCATTTTATCTTGTGCCTTGGCATCCTTTCATATTTTTTGGCTTTCCTTGCAACAAAAACACGTTATCGTAACACTAATTAAAATGTTGGCTTAAATACACATAAATGTTCATTACTGAAGTGGCACCAGGTATTGAATTAAGGACAATGTTGAAGTAAATTACTTTATGTGTATAATTCACATGCGGCATTTTACTGCCTGTGCGTTTGTGAGCACTCCAGTGTTTTAGTCATATAGGCCTGCTTTCAGGATTGAGCTGCAGCTCTTGGACCCAATGGGTTCCTACTGAATGCTACTTCGTCGCATTTAGAATGATGCTACTTCGTCGCATCAGAATGATGCTACTTCGTCGCATCTGAATGATGCTACTTCGTCGCATCAGAATGATTTTTCATTAATGTGTCTCGCCATTGTGGATTCTTTGTGATACGAGAGTGGGAACACCACTACCGTAGCTCAGAATGTGGGTTGGGTCGACTGTAAAACCAGGTTGGGCTCCGGTTTGGGGCCCCCCAGTTCTTAAGAGTAAAAAAAAATTGTGTATGACATAATTGTCCAAAACCAAAAACATTATTTACAAATTCTGGTTTTCTACACACCAAGCCGATATCAAATCCCAAAGAGACTAGCTGTTTCTCAATGGGAGACACAACTTTCATAGAGAAATTAAAGACTACTTTTTCTGGGTCCACCATATTTAATGCAGGTATACCCAGATTATGCATTTTCTGATTAGTAACTATAATAATATAGTTATAATATAGTTTATATATATACTTAGACTGTGCCTTAATATATAATATATGCCAGAAAGGCCAAAGAATACAGCAAGGACGCATATATGATCACTGAACCCGAGAACTCGGTTCAGGAAGAGCTGGAACACTGCCAAATACAGTGGAACCTGTCCCAATGTATAGGTACCGCATTTGGTACCATTGCTCTGCCTGAATCACCAAATAAATCAATAGCTCCGCTTTAAAGCGGGATAGAGGGAGGCGGGGGTCTGTGGGTATTTAATTTATGCTTCGCTTTACAACCGGTCAAGTCAGGAGAAAAATCTCAAATTGGCCTATTTTTGGTTCTTGCAAAATTTGGGGATAAATTATCTTTAATAAATTAGACTGCCATACAGAACGCATTCTGAAGATCCGGATTATCATAATTCAAATCAGGGCGACGGAGAAGACAGGCAGGAAGGAGGAGAGCAGGACGGGGGATCAGGGAGGGCAAGGAGACCTATCCTTCTGATCAATAATCGTAGATTTATGATGCTAAACCGAGGCTGTGAGGGATTCAGTCAATACATAACAGACACCATTCTACAGCGGAGGACCCAGAGCTACAGCTGCAGTAATATACTGTTGACCACACCACACAACATTCTCAATCGACTTGAGAATGGTCCAGGACGGACCGAAACGTCGTCGTCCCTTCACCTTCTAGTGTGTGGTCTGGTCAACATTATTCAGCCACGTTATTGTGACTCCTCGTCTGCAGTAATATACGTCCCTCCACAAACTGACAGAAGACCCAGAGATGAGTATGACAGATATAGCGATTGTATCGACCATACAGAAAGCTGCAAATTGATCTCCCGATCATGATTGTATTTCTTGCATGATTGGCCGGCACAGCAGAGAACCTCATGGAAACACACACACACGCGTTGGGAGAGGTTCTTAAAGGAAGCAAGAAGTAATTCCCAGTTTTCTATGTCAGTATATCAGAGATGCGACAAGAATCAGGGGAAAGTGATGAAGGCGGTATATAGATGCCTGGTGGTTGAGCTCCAGGCCTCAGCCCGGCCTCTGTTACCTGGGAGTTAGTCAGCTGTCACGGGCTGTTTCCTGGGGGTGGAGGCTTGGTCGAGGACCGGGCTGCGGAGACACTAAAGCCCCGAAATCATCTCAAGATAACCTCAAGATAGTCCCTCACATATGGTCACGTGGCCATAACAGGCCTCGTTACAGGTACCACAGGCTCCTCGTGTGTCTCCCGGTGTATGTGTCTGACCACCGTCGTCTTCTTGACGGAACCTTCAATAACACGAAGAACGAAGTCGACGAGTGATTCTTCACTTCTTTTTTTTATATACTATGACATTTACGCAAACTTGAAAATATTCATAAACAAAATTTAATTTTGTAAAATGATGTTGTATTAAATTTCAGGTATATTCAAGAAAACCTGCTTCCAACATATATATATATATATATATATATATATATATATATATATATATATATATATATATATATATATATATATATATATATATATAATGTATGTATTAATCTCATAATAATAACCAGCTAAGCTCGCTATCCCAAACACACACCGAAACTACGACGTTGGTACAACGTTCAAACAAGTTTTAACACCACCTAACCAGTTATAATAACCAATATAGCAAGTTGTAACAACGTTCTAATACGTCATAAACACGTTAAGCCAAGGTGTAACAACTTTATTACAAGCTGTAACAAGCGGAAAGTAAAGACAGTTCCGGTTTGTGTTTCCAGGGATAGGCACTTAATTACTACAACTATTATTACGTACAATCTTTTTTAGTAAATAAATTGAAATACATTCCGAACAAGACAAGACAGGGCCGGTTGCACCGGTTACGAGGGCGCCCGCGGCCGGTTGCACCGGTTACGAGGGCGCCCGCGGCCGGTTGCACCGGTTAAGGGGGCGCCCGCGTGTCGCCAGAGACCTAAGCGGGACCTCTGCCAAGTCGCCAAGATTGACGCAAAAATCAAATTCTTTGAGAAACTGGATTATCATTGGCCAATTACTGACCATAAGCGGAGGAGCTCGATATCAGGAATCACTCAAGGGCTAATTTTAAGGCTTGTCTCGAGGTCGCCTCAAGGTCGAGCTACAGCCCCTTCTCAGGACCCAACCCACAACAGTTGTCTAACTCCCGGGTATCTCTTTACTGCTATGTGAACAGGTTCATCAGGTGAAAGGAAACGCGACAAAGCATTCCTGTTTCGGCCGGGAATTGAACTAGGGGATCTCAGATTGTGAGACGAGAACGAAGCCAACTATATTACGAGGCCATAAACTGCTCATGTATGTAGTGTAGGTTTCTTTCCTAGCTGTGGCGTTGGTTGTTGAACTGTAGCTTCGTGGCTCCGGCTCTCAGCAGTAACTCGCCTGCTGATAGCTATGATAGAGTCCGCTACCCCTTCCAATTCCTTTATATAAGGAGTCAGCATCCAACACCTACTCCTCCATGTATAGTCATCACACCTCCACTTCCTCTTCCTCCATGTGTGGGGTCAGCCTCCACCACCTCCTCCTTCATACTGTGTATACAAGATGTGGTGTGGACTGTGCAAAGGTGTATGGCTTTCTGAATGTTTCCCTGTACAGATTTTGGAGTCCTATGTGTCCACAGTCTTGTATACACAGTCTTGTATACATAGTCTTGTATACATAGTCTTGTATACATAGTCTTGTATACATAGTCTTGTATATGATAAGCCTTGTATAGACAATCTTGCATACGCTATGTTTTGTAAACGCTAAGCCATGTAATTATCGGCTGTCGTGTCCCTCCGCCTGTTGGTGTTAGTATGTAGCACCTCGTAGGCCTCCGAGCTCCACTATTACGACCTCCTGATCCTCCTTCTCCTTGACATCTTAGATCGCCTTAGTGGTGGGAGTGCTTCAACTCTTGGGCCCGGTGTTCCGCTCCACTTGCCTACTTGGTCTTTATCAACTAACTCATAAGAGTGAGTAATGAAATCATAGCAATTTGAAGTATCTGTAATGAAACATTGAGGCCATGTAATGGGCTCGAACTCGTGTCACATTCCATGACTGGCATCAAACTTGATATAGAATCCAAGGCGGGTCAAGGCAGGCACCACTCCTTCCCTTTGTCCACTCCCGACACCTAATGTCTCCTTACTGAATATTAGGTCATTCCCTAGTATGCTCCCAATTATACTCCACTGTTGCAAATCGGGTGCACAAACTTCTTGTGATGCAATACTCGCCCGGGTGAATTGAAGAGGAATTAGGAAGCCATGAAATACTTCATGCTAATGCTTGGAAAAGTTTCAGGAAAACCCCATGTGTTAGATCAAGTTAAGAAAGCACCAAACCCACCTCTTAGATAGCGAGGCTGATCAGGTAATTCATCCCCCCACATGTGAATAGCGTCCAGGACGGCCCGAAACGTCGCCATTTTCTGAGAGGACCTTTGAACTAGGACGGTGGGTTCGTCCCAGTCACGTACCAGGGACCACGGTGTGCTAGAGGTCACACAACCCGGAGTCCGCCCCGGGTCCACTGGCACTCTTGTAGGCACTCATGCAGCTGAGTGCCAATATGACTTGTTACATATGTAACCCGTATGTATTCTGGTGTATGTTAATGGAGTTCTCCATCATTTACTCTCAGCCAAATTAAAAATAAATCTCACTCTAAGAACACTAAGGTAATTGAAATGCGAACGACAGACATTACACCGACAGGAACGAGGAGACATTACACCGACAGGAACGAGCAGGCATTACACCGACAGGAACGAGGAGACATTACACCGACAGGAACGAGGAGACATTACACCGACAGGAACGAGGAGACATTACACCGACAGGAACGAGGAGACATTACACCGACAGGAACGAGGAGACATTACACCGACAGGAACGAGGAGACATAACACCGACAGGAACGAGCAGACATTACACCGACAGGAACGAGGAGACATTACACCGACAGGAACGAGGAGACATTACACCGACAGGAACGAGCAGACACACACGAGACGACAACATAATCCCGAAGGCAATACAATGTCTAGTATCCAGGCCACGAGTGACGTCAGAGACCTTGAGACTACCAAGTCATAAATAGAAGAAACAATGCTTGTAAAGATTGTAAAGCTTTCGGACAAGTTGTGTTGTGATCCGGCCGAAGGTTCGTGACCCGCACTGGAATTCCATGGAGGGTAAGATTATAGATTTGTTTGTATTTTTGAATCCGATGTTTTCAAAGCCTTGACTCGAACGGAATCAGACTTATTTTGTCAAAGGAATAGTGTGCAATTGAGTGTATATCACCGGTGCAGGTAACTCCAGCTAACACTGTTTTCACAGAAGCAGCTGGACAAATATCATCACGCGGGCGCTGGTGAAAATTGGCGAAAAGTAAACTTTTTCGATCGTGGAAAGGTGAATAATTTCGCACACAAGTATTTAGAGGAATTGTATAAACTATTCATTGTGTGTATGACTTTTCCGAAGCCACACTACCAGGAATACACTTCTGTATGGGACTCCAGTATGGCTTGGGCCCAAGCCCTGAAGTCAACATAGGACCTGAGAATAAATTACAAATATACAAGTCAGCCTAGGACCAGAAGATGCGTTATTTAGAAGTATAAGTCTACAGTGGACCTAAGAATAGGTTAGTTGAGAATATATACTTCATGTTACACAGGACCTGAGAATAGGTTGCACGCAATGCGCGTCGACATGGAGTCTGAGGACAGACTGGGCACAAACACTCTTCTCTACATTCTATAGGACCTCAGTAGTGTTAGAAAATCAACATGGGAATCGAAGATGAATTACTAATTGTCGTCTACATAGGCCGCGTGATGAAGGGCTAGTCTAAATGGGTCCTCAGGAAGGGATAAAAATCAAATCAACAACATCTCAAGGAGTGCAGGCGGCAGGTGACAACACTGGCGAGAAATAAGACCCTCAACACACACTCCAGAAAGTGAAAAAAGTGACGACGTTTCTGTCTGTCCTGGACTTGGTAATGGGACGGAGCGACACGTCGTCGCGTCCGATATATTCATATTTGTAGGTAGGGTGTGTTTGAGAGTACCGGAATACCTACTTTAAAACTGATGTTCATCTGAGGAAAAAATATGTGAATTGATATAAAGAATTACTCTCATTCTTCCAAGGCAAAACCAATTGTTTGTTTTGCTGCAGCGTGTGAGAACATACATCAGGCATGTGAATTTTCCTGCATGTCACACACACATTCCCTCACACACGCTGTCACAGCGACGGCCTCGCTTCTTGCGGGGGTCGGTGTTCGAACCCTCATGTGCCAAGTCCGTTTCTACACTCCTTCCATATATCCCAGTGCCTTGTCCTCATATCATAGCTCCTTGTCCTCATATCACGGCTCTTTGTCCTCATATCCCTGCTCCTTGTCCTCATATCCCAGCTCCTTGTCCTCATATCCCTGCTCCTTGTCCTCATATCCCTGCTCCTTGTCCTCATATCCCAGCTCCTTGTCCTCATATCCCAGCTCCTTGTCCTCATATCCCAGCTCCTTGTCCTCATATCCCTGCTCCTTGTCCTCATATCCCAGCTCCTTGTCCTCATATCCCTGCTCCTTGTCCTCATATCCCAGCTCCTAGTCCTCATATCTCCCAAGTGCAGACTTCTTGGTCTCTCTTGATAATTACCCTACACAAATATTTCTACAAAATAATATTTAACATTTCCCCCCACGTTAAGTGTCTCCCACTGACGCATAAACTATGCAGTATAACCGCAAGTGTTTAAGGCTCATTACCGCTATGGGTTTGTTATGGAAATTTACAACGCCTCGTGCCAAAATGTCTTGATGAACATGACGTAGGATGCACAGAGACAGGGAACTGCAGTAGGCAGCGTCGAGGCAAGTCTCTGAGAAATGGTGCACCGGAAACTCCTTATGGCCGGCGTGCTCCGAGAAGAACAACTCATGACTAGCTATAGTTTCTTGAAGAACAAATAGTTATGGTGGTGGAGTGGCTGGTGGTGGAGTGGCTGGTGGTGGAGTGGCTGGTGGAGGAGTGGCTGGTGGTGGAGTGACCGGTTGAGGCATGCAGTAGGTCTGTGTATAAGTAACAGATTCGCCGGCTTCTCTTGGAGAGGGCGCCCATGTGTCGCCTTCCAGGAACCGGTGGGCGGGAGCCAGCCACGATGCCTGGAATCCAGGCTGTCTGGAACGCGGAAGAGCAGACCATCACAAACTGGGGGCATGCCAGAGTCTGCTTGCCCTGAAGCCTCCCAGTCCACACACATTATTCACCCTTTATACACTACTACTATCCGCATAATACACCCTTTATACACTACTACTATCCGTATAATACACCCTTTATACACTACTACTATCCGCATTTGCTGCATACATCATGGCTGAAGTCTTTCCAAGCTTTCCAGTGAGCACTGGAAGAAAAAAATAAATTACATTAAACTTTTAACCAGCTTAGCATTTACCAGAGACGGGTACAAACAGCTTTGGGTTATATTTTAATAACATTTCAGGAATGTGTCAGTTTAACTGATTCTTTTCATATGTGTGTGGGAGAGTACTGGAAGCTAATTTCCAGTGTGTTTGGAAGAGTACTGGAGGCTAATTTTCCGTGTGTTTGGGAGAGTACTGGAGGCTAATTTTCCGTGTGTTTGGGAGAGTACTGGAGGCTAATTTCCGTGTGTTTGGGAGAGTACTGGAGGCTAATTTCCCATGTGTTTGGGAGAGTACTGGAGGCAGTAAGCGCTGGGCTTCACCCTCGAGCATCGAGTGCCTAGTAAAGCTGACAAAACCTGCTGCAAGAGCCGTTAACTCGCACATACTTTAACCTGCTAAGCCTTTAACCTGCTTTGCCTTTACCCTGCGGAGCCTTAAGCTGCTAAAACTTTAACCTAATGAGTTTTTAACCTACTCAGCCTTTGACCTGCTGAGCCTTTAACCTGTTGAGATTTTAACCTGCTGAAAACTAAATCTGCTGAGCGCTTAACCAACTAAGCCCTTTACCTACTGAAACAATAACCTTCAAACTCTTTTAATAGTGTGCTATTTCATTAACATTTTAGCTTCTTAACTTTATGCATTATCTTAAATCTCTCTGTCCATAATACTGAGTCTTCAGCATCCCTGTCTATTATACTGAGTCTTTAGCCACCCTGTCTATTATACTGAGTCTTTAGCCACCCTGTCTATTATACTGAGTCTTTAGCCACCCTGTCTATTATACTGAGTCTTTAGCCACCCTGCCTATTATACTGAGTCTTTAGCCACCCTGTCTTTTATACTGAGTAATTAGCCACCCTGTCTATTATACTGAGTCTTTAGCCACCCTGTCTATTATACTGAGTCTTTAGCCACCCTGTCTATTATACTGAGTCTTTAGCCACCCTGTCTATTATACTGAGTCTTTAGCCACCCTGTCTATTATATTGAGTCTTTAGCCACCCTGTCTATTATACTGAGTCTTCAGCCTCCCTGTCCATAATACTGAGTCTCAAGTTATCTATTCAAAGTGTGACCTCAATTCTCCGGTCGACCCCCAACCCGTCCTCACCCCTATGCTTGTCCAAGCTGCTCCCAACCCCAATTAAACACTATATCAATTTTATTGTTCTGAGAATTCATAATTTTTTTCCCTCTTGGAATATAAAATATTTTGTATATATTGAAATTTTATGTATAGCTAGGGGTAGGTTAGGTTAGGGGTTCAGGTTTTGTTGGTCATGATTCGTACTTGAAGCAAGTGGGTCAAGCATATATAGAGGTGCAATTCGAACACAAGAAGAGAGGAAAGCAACTGTTCGAATTAAGGTAGAATGTTATTAGTTGTATCGGGTAAATCGTTCCTTCATTTATAAGCTGCGGGTGTGGCGGCTGGATTAACGAGCCTTTGGTCTTTGTTAACGAGAACGTTAACAAAGCACTCAAACCTTGGCAGCACTCAAAGGTAATATCATGATGTTGTACAACAGTTTTTTGAATGATGAATAGTGACCTCCAGGAGATGAGATCTGTGTAACATATGCTTCTGGCTAGTGACCTCCAGGAGAAGTCTGTAAGTAACAAAAATTGTGTTTTAAAAAATCCATTTTAAGAGGGTGCGACAAGTCAAGCAACATTCGAACCTTACACCTAAATTAGGTCCAAGAGGACGTAAGTTAAGCTTAGAAATGCTAATTTAAGTCCAGAACAGGTTAGGTAAGGTAGGACACTTCCATTTTTCTGTAGGATGTCATTTTGGTAGTAATCCAAAAGTACACAACGTGTACTTTCTGGTTCAGACAGTACATATTTGTACACTGGGGAAAACAGTTACTGTTAAGGACTTTTGCAGGATGGATTACATAATGGTAAATAAATGACTTTACTGGAACGTTTTATAGATTGCTTTGATCTTCCTAAGAACAGAAGGTTTTACAGATGTACACCAAGTCTTTCTCTTAGGCTCGTGCTGCTTACCCCCTCCCCTCCCCAAGCCTCCTCCCCTCCCCAATCCTCCTACCCCTACCCTTCTCTTCTTGAGGTTATCTTGAGATGATTTCGGGGCTTTTTAGTGTCCCCGCGGCCGGTCCTCGACCAGGCCTCCACGCCCAGGAAGCAGCCCGTGACAGTTGGCTAACACCCAGGTACCTATTTTACTGCTAGGTAACAGGGGCATAGGGTGAAAGAAACTCTGCCCATTGTTTCTCGCCGGCGCCTGGGATCGAACCCAGGACCACAGGATCACAAGTCCAGCGTGCTGTCCGCTCGGCCGACCGGCTCCCCCGAAGCCCCCCCTTCCCCAAGCCTCCTACCCCTCCCCCTCCACCCATCTCACACCTTCCCTTCACTATCACTCTCCATCTTCAACTACCCTCCCCCCTCTCTACCCCCCCCCCCACCTTTCCGCTAAGTCATTATTGATTCAAACAGCTGTTGCTCAGGCCATTCAATTAGTGGCAGATTTGGCAGCCTATGTTGCTACTGTTCCGCGCCCCTGTTCCCTCTCCCATCCCTCCATCTACTCTTCCACCCCTCCTTTCTTTCCAGTTCCCTTTCACCCGAATTCCCCTCCAGTTTCCAGGGGGCCTGACGGCTGAGTCGGAGAGCGCTCGGGATTCGTAGTCCTAAGGTTCCGGCTTCGATCCCGGCTGAGCTGACATTATCACGTGATAACCGCGGGGCCACACGATGACCTTGCTATCATCACGTGATAACCGCGGGGCCACATGATGACCTTGCTATCATCACGTGATAACCGCGGGGCCACATGATGACCTTGCTATCATCACGTGATAACCGCGGGGCCACATGATGACCTTGCTATCATCACGTGATAACCGCGGGGCCACATAACTCTGGCAGACAAGGAGCAAGCCCCATGCTATCCTGAAATCATCAATATTAAGTGTTGACATCTTATTGATATCTAAGGTCAAGACATTGCTATCGTGGGTCATCTCAGTCCCTCTTGTAGTAGAATCAAGTTATTAACGATTGAGTTGCAACTTATCGTCTTTTCAACTGGTCTGCTAAAGCTTCAAATCTTCGTGACACCTTTCATGCGAATGTCAGCTTTACTTTCAATGTCTTCATAAAGCAAGTCCTTAAGATCAGGAATTAACTTGGAAATCCTTCCATGAGTATTCCGAGAGAACTTGCTTCCAATCTGTGGGACGGAGACTAAGTCTGTACACTGTTTTATAAGTTGTCTCAGAAGACAAGATCAACCTGTAGCTAATTTAATTTGGTATTGGGCTTACAGCCTGTCAACTTGTGGAGAGTTATTAGAGACAACGTCTGGAGGATTATTAGGCCATGTTAACCTCTGGAGGGTTATTACGGCCTATCAACCTCTAAAGGAGTATTAAGAACTATCAACCTCTTGAGGTTAATTAAGGCTTCTCTATCACAGCCGCTCCTCAAGAACATTTCCTACACAACCTCTACATCCATAACCTTCCCCCCTCCACATCCTCTCATCCACAACCTCCTCCTCTTCACAACCTCTCCACACACGGCTCCTGGACCAACATTCGCTGCTCCTATCTTCACATTCCTCGCTTAATGTCCCACTGAGCTCAGCAAATCTCTTTTTTTTTTGGTACAAGAAACCCAGATATGTTGCCTTCGTGTGGGCATGTGTGTTCACACCTTGTTGTACTTGTGGGGGTTGAGCCTCGGCTCTTTAGTCCCGCCTCTCAACTGTCAAACAACTGTGTCGAGATTCTGTGTGTGTACTAACCTAGTTGTGCTTGCGGGGGTTGATCTCTGGCTCTTTGGTCCCGCCTCTCAACTCAATCAACTGATGTACCGGTTCCTGAGCCTATTGGGTCTATCATATCTACACTTGAAACTGTGTATGGAGTCAGCCTCCACCACATCGCTTCCTAATGCATTCCATTTGTCAACCACTCTGACACTAAAAAAGTTCTTTCTAATATCTCTGTGGCTCATTTGGGCACTCAATTTCCACCTGTGTCCCTAGTGCGTGTGCTCCTTGTGTTAAATAGCCTGTCTTTATCTACCTTATCAATTCCTTTGAGAATCTTGTATGTGGTGATCATGTCCCCCCTAACTCTTCTGTCTTCTAGCGACGTGACGTTTAATCCCGAAGTCTCTCCTCGTAGCTCATACCTCTCAAATCGGGTACTAGTCTGGTGGCAAACCTTTGAACCTCTTCCAGTTTAGTCTTATGCTTGACTAGATATGAACTCCATGCTGGAGCTGCATACTCCAGGATTGGTCTGACATGTGGTATATAAAGTTCTGAATGATTCCTTACACAAGTTTCTAAAGTCCGTTCTTATGTTGGCCAACCTGGCATATGCCGCTGATGTTATCCTCTTGATATGAGCTTCAAGGACAGGTCTAGCGTGATATCAACTCGCAGGTCTTTCTCTCTCTCTCTCTGACTTTTAAAGAATTTCATCTCCCAATGGATTGTGGTGTGTGTGTGTGTGTGTGTGTGTGTGGGTGTGTGTTGTGCGTGTGCGTGTGTGTGTGTGTGTGTGTGTGTATCACATAACCACAGGGGTCACACAAGGGGTTCGCGGTGGGTACCAGCGCTCGGGTGTAGTCTTAAGGGCCCGGGTTCGATTTCGGCGAAGCGGAAACAAATGGGCAGATTTTCTTCCACCGATGCTCTTGTTCACCTAACAGTAAATGTAATACGTAAAATTATGTAGTGCGTGTGTGTGCGTGCGTGTGTTGTGTGTGTGTGTGTGTGTGTGTGTGTGTGTGTGTGTGTGTGTGTGTGTGTGTGTGTGTGTTTTAGAGTGAAATATATAGTTCATATAAGCAAAAACAGAGTAGTTAGAAAATCGGGTCCAAGAGCTAATAGCACGATTCAGCAGACACAAATAATAAATACAGGAAAGGTGATAGAGAATAACAAAAATTATCACCCACAAAAGTGTCAATAATGTGCTCGTACAGAAGACATTGCAAAATTTACATAAATAAGTGTTGCAAAATTTCAACACGGAAAGTTGAAGGAGTAGAAAAAAGGACATTTAAAAAAAGCTCGCTAAAGATAATTATAATGGTCGCTGAAAATTACATATAAAAATCGTTAATAAAGAGGAAATTAAACAAATAAAGGAGCGTTAATATTATTTTTAACGCTCTATCTTAACGAAAAGTTGCCAAAATTTTAACATAAGTTTTGATGAGAGATTGAAGATAGTTGAGGAGTTTCAATCATCTGGAGAATTATTGCTAGACAACGCTGGCCAAGATGGAAGAACAAAGTGACCAACTGTTCATGTTCACCAGGCATAACATTTCGGGCATGCTATTTGTCGTCAGGACACGTCACATTCTACCCGTCTGGTGCACAGCTGGTAGATGAAGATGAGGGTAGAGTCCTAAGAGGTAGATGAAGGTAAGAACAGAGTCAGAGACAAAATACGTATCATCACTGCAACATCCTTTTTCACCCACATATCATTTTGAATTGCAGGGAGGAAATGTAACACAAACACACGCCAGCCAACACATCCATCTTCAAATATTGGTGCCGACAGAAAACACCTATTTGCTAATTACATTTGAAGCCCAGAGCAGAGTTGATAGGCAGTTTAGGACCACATCTCTCCCATCATCCCTCACCACTACTATCTTCTCTCACCACTCACCTCTCCCCCTCACAATACAAGACCTCACAGGTCATGCATATTAGTTTATAGTGGGAATCAATAACAATTATTTTATCATTTTAATTATTTTAACCCCATCCTCCATCCTTGTATGAGGAGGGGGGTGAGGCAACAGAGTATTTCTTGTGATGGTGTTATTATGTTAAGGATAGCAGACAGACTAAGAATGATATATTTCTAAGGAAGTACATGATGCTCTAGTTGAGGGATCGAGTCGAGAATTGTGAACCTAACCCAAAGTTTTGATTAATGTTGTATTTGGCACAACGCCAATGGCGTTTTGATGTAGTTTGAGATTAATTATTTGTCAATGATATTGTACGTGCTGGAAACCCCGAATAAGTCTATGAGACGGCTCCTTGTCACCACACCGTCACAGGGAAGACACATATATGTCACTACCTTACTTCACACCGTCACAGGGAAGACACATATATGTCACTACCTTACTTCACACCGTCACACGTAAACGACTCTGTTTGCATAGTTGACATAAACAACTGCGCGAGGATGACCGTAAGATTACCTGGCAAGTGTTTATCAACAATAAACACTTGCTCGGTGGTCCTAACAAGTCAAGAAGCTATCCCAACACCGGGGACTCATCCCACCGGTAGCTTTAGGGCGATGTAGCTGGCGATCTTGTCAACATGAAGATCTTTACGGTGATTCTTTAGTACCAGTGACGTGGGGGGGGGGGGATTCCGTTAATGCAGATTTTGTTATTTTAAAGTATACTTTACTATTAGTGTTAGGTCTTAGTTCAAGAGGAGTACCTCTGTGTTGTATCGGAATATTTCTGCAGTATGGGAGTATCATTATCTTGGGACACCATAGGCTAGAGGGGGACAGGGATTTGGGATACCATAGGAAAGACAGGGATAGGGATTTGGGACACCATAATCCAGACTGGGTCAGGGATTTGGGAACCATAGGCAAGATAGGAACAGGTATTTGGGACACCATAGGCACGGAGACTTGGGACACTGTGGGCTATCTTCACAGAGCGTAGCAAGCGCTGTGACAGGGCAATAAACGTGCGACTTTTGGGAAAGTAATTGATGAGGGTTTGTGAACACTAACCTCCTGGGTTAATGTGAGATTATGTGCACTAAAACCTTTTTATGAAGGCATAAAGGAGGAGGAGGATTTAGTGTTTGTGTGTCCCTGGTGTGGGGCTCGGCGGAGAGGGGTCCAGAGGGCAGACTGGGGGTGTGGTCCTTATGTGTGGCTCTGGTGTGCTTGTCCCAAGTGTCTCTGGGGTGGTATTGCCTCTGCACACACAGGATCTTTAGTCAACTCATTGTTTTCCTAATTCGGCTCATGAGCATTATCGTAGCACGAATGAAAATTTGTAAGCAGTAATGAACATGCATGGGTTGAGACTTTATGAGAATTACTGGAGGTTATAGTGAGTATTTCCAATTGCAACACCCACGACACGTGCGAGTGTTGCCTGTAACTTAACAAAACACCTGACAAAGATATACTTGGACAATTAATTACAAACATATGGATTCATAGTATAAATATCACAATGTAATTGTAAGGATTTACAGTTCATTGTGATCAAGACCAAATGAACTTTCCGTTCAATTCTCCCATGACTCACAGAGGACAGTAACACCTATGGTGTTCCCATCGTTTGGTAAGGTCAACACTTATTGTTTGGTAAGGTCAACACTTATTGTTGGTAAGGTCAACACTTGCTGTTTGGTAAGGTCAACACTTATTGTTTGGCAAGGTCAACACCCATTGTTTGGTAAGGTCAACACTTACTGTTTGGTAAGGTCAACACTTACTGTTTGGTAAGGTCAACACCCATTGTTTGGTAAGGTCAACATAACCGACAGTTGAACTCTGTCCTCTGAGGAGGGTCAAAGCAGCCTAAGGCACTTTAACCTCTAATGGGGATGCATTTATCTCAAGAAACTTGCTTCGACTTGAACTTTGTCCACTTTTTAACATGTAATACTTGGGTTTATATGCTGCAACTGACCTGTAACAGAGGTACAAGGTTTCATAATATTGGTTCAATATTTCATAATATTGGTTCAGGTGTTGCAGGTTATTGTTAAATACGATGATAAGTCTTATATGTTTACATTTATTAAAGAGTTTACGAGTTCCAAACTACTACGAGGTTGTTTATAACAATAATGACCTTGGGTTGTGAAGTTTCCAAGCTTGTCAATGTTGATCAAGTGTAAACAGAGCCGCTATGATTCAGGAAAGATGAACAGGGTTCGTGAGTGGTTGAGTAAATGCCTGAGGCAGACTGGCCCAGGACGGTGAGTAATAATGTGTTGTTGATACACCAGTTGTGAGTATTGAACACTCATCATACAGACGGACGTGTGTACACGGACACACTCGCTCCTGTGTAGAGGAAACTCCAAACTGCTTCTCCCGAGTGTGTCTCTCTCTCGAGTACCTCTCTCTCTCTCTCTCTCGGCCACACCAAAAATGTTGCTGCCAGTATATTCCCAAGTGACAGTACAAGTCGTGTCTCTCACGTACCTCGCAGAGAGCGTGCACTCGTGCTGGAGTTGTCGTAGTGTGAGGAACACCAGGAGTCACTCCCAGACACTCCCAGTGTCAGGAGACCCCCCCATCCCCTCCATTCCCACTCCGTTTGGGTTTCAGGAGGCTCAGCACTCAAGGTGCGCTGAGTCGCGCACCCTTATGTCGCTGAGAGAGTAGGAGAGGTCTCAGCATCTCTCAGTATTGGTCATGGTGATGGCAGTGATGGTGATGATGGTGGTCGTGGTGGTGGGCTGGCATTCGTATAGTGGTCTAGTGGTCGTGTTGATGCTGGTGGTGATGGTCATCATTTGAGAGTATGTGTCCATGTATGCATGTGTATCGGTATCATTTACCCACACTACCTTCCTAACCAAACTATCTATAGAAAACTTAGATGTTTGTGAGCCGTTACTTTTCATAGTAGTAGTAGTAGTGTTTCACTGGTTACTACTTTTTCTAGCAGTTGTTTCATTTGGTGCTCTGGTTACCATAACGACATAGGAGCTGAGAGGACGGGTTGTGTCATGTGTTGCTTCAGGCAGTAACAATCCATAGTGATCCGCATGTTCTTTTTGTAAGAAATATAAATGGATATGTTGACGCATTTCATGTACCTGGGATTGCTCTAATTTACTTGCTATGCCATCAGGATTTGTGTAAATCAGTCACATACACACTTCACACTTGCGTGGTGATTGTTTAGGATGGTGAGAATAACCTTTGTTTACAGACAAGGAGTCACAACAAAGTGGCTGAAATATGTTGACCAGACCACATACTAGAAAGTGAAGGGGCGACGACGTTTCGGTCCGTCCTGGACCATTCACAATCGACTTGAGAACGGTCCAGGACGGACCGAAACGTCGTCGTCCCTTCACTTTCTAGTGTGTGGTTTGGTCAACAACCTTTTATTTGGTTTGGAGATCATGGGGGATAGAGAGATACTTTGAGTTGATTCTTACCTATTGTCCTGTAGGATCATGTTGATCAAATGGAGGAGAGCAGTTGCATCCAGATGTTATCGCTGCCTGTTATGCCTCAGACGTGGCACTGACCTAATGATGCCAAACCATTTGCATTACGTCTTACGCCTCTTCTCTGTGTTCTTTAGACATGTCCCTATTTAGGTACTTCCCACGATGCGTGGTAACTGACTTTACAATTTTCTTTTAGCATTTCTTACGCGCCTTTTTTTAGTGCTTACAGATCATGATGTATACATGTTTCTGTCCATGTTGACTCTCGCTGCTAATTGTAACACTAAACATGGCTCAACCCCAGTTCTTTATCCTCCAGTGTTACTGACGGGTATGACAATGTGTGCATGTTTGTGCGTGTATGCATGAGAAATACAATGAAAACTGTGTCATCGCTTATTACATAACTTTAGCCATAATGGCCTTCTCTCTCTCTCTCTCCACTACGAGGCTAGCATGTTCAGCTCGCATCATAAATTCCACATAAATAAAGTCAATGTGGTCTTACGCTTCCCGACCCTAGGCGAACTGTAGGTCTGTATTGTGTGAATTAAATTTAGCGAGATGTTGTTGTTGTTAAAGATTCGCTACCTGGAACAAGAAGTTCCAAGTAGCACGGGCTATGGTGAGCCCGTAACTTCCCCTTAGCGAGATGTTTACCCCAGATGGAGACAAACAAGCTATTCACAAGGATAAACATTGACATTTAAGGACTATTCGACTGTACGTTAAAAAAATGTATATAAATTGGGAGTTTTAAGAAGTGAGAAAACTAAAAGAAAGTAATATTTAATTATTTTTATATATATTTTCATTTATTTTATAGTTTCTGTCGAATTTTAAATGTGTGTTTGTATGGTTTGCGTTAAATATATTTCAATGAATTATTATGAGCTCATAGGGATATAAGAATTAAGAATACTGCAGGAGGCTAAGTATTAAAAAACTACACATGCGAGGAACTCCTGTTTATTCTCACCAAAACACAATCATATTTATGTCGATTGATCGCTTAACAAACCAGTATTTACCCAGGTCTTTCTTGGCTATATAAATTAGAAAAGTTTACAAGACCATAAGATGTTATGTGAAAATTGTTTTCCTGAAAATATTATGC
>WNGS01092210.1:42885953-42897441 GCA_020271785.1 Procambarus virginalis | reverse complement strand
ATATATATATATATATATATATATATATATATATATATATATATATATATATATATATATATATATATATGATGTATATATATATGATGATATATATATATGTGTATATAAATATAATATATATATATATATATATATATATATATATATATATTCATCTAATACTCTCCAATAGTCCGAGACAGGAAGCCAGCTAGGGCCTAGGGAGCCAACCACTAGGGATGACCTTCCCAGCATGTAACCTACAACAGTTGCCTAAATCCCAATACCTATGTACTGCTCGGTGAACAGTTGGATGGGTTGAAAAGAAACGTGCCCAACCGTTTCTGCCCCGCCTAGGAACTGAAGGAAGGATCATCAGTTGTGAGCCAAGCACGTAGACCCCAGCGGTGAAAAGACCCGTATATTGACTATGTGCTTCTGTAACCCGTCCTCGCAAAGTCGTAGTCAATATTGACTTATTAAATACGTGCATAGGTGACATACTAAACATAATAGTTTACCTTGAAAAGCTTCATAGAAAACACCGACCTTACTTAACCTTGTTAGAATTTTAAGATAAGCATCTTATAGCTTCGTAATTACAATTGTTACTTAACCTATTATAGGTATAGGTTAAGTAATAATTGTAATTACGAAGCAATAAGATGCTTATCTTAACATTCTAACAAGGTTAAGTAAGGTCGGTGTTTTCTATGAAGCTTTTCAAGGTAAACTATTATGTTTAGTATGTCACCTATGCACGTACTTAACAAGTCAATATTGACTATACGAATTTGCGAGGACGGGTTGGCTTCTGTTAATCCTTTCTTGGAAAGATATTTCATACATTCTTATATGTTTGATACCATTTTGAAACAGTAACAATAATGAGATGCACTAATTTCCTCAAATATATTACAGGTATATTACATACATGACTTCCTGTTCCCGTCTGCAGACATGGTGGCTCTCAGGTAAATTCAGGTAAAGTTAACTGAAACGGGGCTGAGAGAGCCCGTAGAGTTATACGACCTCTGCAATACAATATATTCTTTAGTTGATCTTGTAACCTCATGAAACAATTTAAATCTACCATTGTGACCTATTGTCTTAAGTATAATCCACGACCCTGTGTGGCGGGGAGTATAAGCATCATTCTCACTCCAATTACACCTAATTGAATTGCTCCGATTAGGCAAAACTGTACATGCATTTTTGTAAAAAAAAAAAAATGTTAACAATAATAATATATAATAATGACCAGCTGGACATTATATTACTGTGCATGGTGACCTGTGCAAGTTGTGCTGACCACAAAGGCTATGATGTTAACTAGTATATTTCCTTGGTTATTCACTAGTGAGTGAAGAACTTTCACCTTCGTTATTCACTCATGAATGAATAACCAAAACATTCACGTGTTCTAAAACCAAAAAAAAAAAGGGTTCGTAAAGTCTGTTTCGAACGTGAAATGTTTCCATATGGTATTATACAATACCGAAGGAGAACCACCAAACAGAAGACCTAGAAGAACCGGGCCTTGACACAAGGGGCGTGGACAACAGTGGCACCAGAGTGCCAACCTCAACCCTGCACACAGGGATCTGGTAGCTGAGTGGACAGCGCGCGGGTCTCATAATCCTGTGGCCCGGGTTCGATTCCAGGATAAGGTAGAGACAAATGGGCAGAGTTTCTTTCACCTCGATGCCCCTGTTACCTAGCAATAAACAGGTACACAAAGGGCCTGATAGTTGAATGGACAGAGCTCTGGACTCGTAATCCTAGAGGTTCGGGTTTGATCCCCGGTAATGGCAGAAACAAAATGGGCAGAGTTTCTTTCACCCTGATGGCCTGTTACCTAGCAGTAAATAGATACCTGGGAGTTAGACAGCGGTTACGGGCTGCTTCCTGGGTGTGTGTGGGTGGGTGGGTGGAAAAAAAATTGTAGTTAGTAACAGTTGATTGATTGAGAGTTGAGAAACGGGGCGAAAGAACAGAGCTCAAACCCCCGCAAGCACAACTAGGTGCATACCAGTTGATTGACAGTTGAGAGATGGGCCGAAAGAACAGAGCTCAACCCACGCATGCACAACTAGGTGAATACACACACACACACACACACACACACACACACACACACACACACACACACACACACACGCACAAGCGAGTGTGTTTTTGCATGAGATTTGGGTTCATTATTTTTTTTTTGCCAATGAGCTACGTGGGTAGGCTAAAGGAGCTGACCCTCACGTCCCTGGAAAACAGAAGAGTAAGGGGAGACATGATAACCACCTACAAAATTCTCAGGGGAATTGACTGGGTGGACAAAGACAAAATCTTCAGCACGGGTGGGACACGAACAAGGGGACACAGATAGAAACTTAATACCCAGATGAGCCACAGAGACGTTAGAAAGAATTTGTTCAGTGTCAGAGTAGTTAATAAATGGAATGCATTAGGAAGGGATGTGGTGGAGGCTGACTTCATACACAGTTTCAAATATAGATATGAAAGAGCCCAGTAGGCTCAGGAATCTGTACACCAGTTGATTGACGGTTGAGATGCGGGACCAAAGAGCCAGAGCACAACCCTCCAAAAGGACTTGAACAAGCTGCATAAATGGTCGGAGAAATGGCTACTGGAGATCAATACAAGCAAGTGTAAAGTGATATCAATGAGAACAGATGATCGTAGACCAAAGGGACAGTACACACTGAAAGTAAACAACCTACCTGTGACGAATCGAGAGGGCGACCTGGGAGTATACGTAACAAACCTAACCTAACTCCAGTGGCATACATAAATAGGATAACGACAGCAGCGAGAGATTACTCTTAGTGTATACCGCACCATCATTCAGTCCCCACCTGAATAAACACATAAGGAAACTGGAAAGGTTCAGAAGTATGCGACGAGGTTCGTCCCAGCGTTACGTGGGATGCGATATGAAGAGTGACTGAAAGAACGGAACCTGACGACGATAGAAAAAAAGGAGAGAGAGAGAGGGGGAAGATATAATAAGGATGTACAAAATATTTAGCGTGATTGACAGAGTGGAAATAGATAAAATGTTCACACTGAATACCTATAGAACAAGTTGGCAAGGGTGGAAGCTTGAAATTTTATGAGTCATAGAAATGTTAGAATGGTTTCATTCATCATAAGATTAGGGAAAATGTAACGAACTCCTATCTATGGGTGGTTATAGATAGGAGCTGCCTCGTGTGGGCCAATAGGCCTTCTGCAGTTACCTTTGTTCTTATGTTCTTATGTTCTAAAGGAGCAGGATGTGGACGGAAAGTATTCATAATTTTTAAAATAGATATAATAAGTAAATAAGACAGGAGTCATTGCTTTAAACAACCGGCGGCTAGAAACACGGGGTCCAGGAGCTAATGCTCGATCCTGCAGGCTCAAATAGGTGAGTACAAAGAGGTGGATACACACATACACAACTTGGATAGACTCCATCTATTTATACAGTAAATCATCCTATAATTACCGGTCCCTATTAAAAACTAAATCTATCAACACAATTGAGAACACAAAAAATACAAACTGGATCATATTACCGAATAATAGGTCATAATAGATCTTTAATAGATTGACGTAACTGATACAACAGCGAGTCTGGCGTCTGCTTAACCTCCCAGAACCTCCCCCACCAGGTCTGTGTCACCCCAGAACCTCCCCCACCAGGTCTGTCACCCCTCAACCTCCCCCGCCAGATCTGTGTCACCTTCCCTCCCTTCTTTAACACCTTAGACCTCTCTCCTGCACCTTCCCCTCCCTATCCCCCCACACTAACCCCTCCCCAGATCCTTCCCCTCCCTCCCTCCCTCTCACCTGCAAGCGTGTGACCATCTCCCCCATGAAGCCCCCCCCCCCCACACATTAACGAGCTGCCCTGAATTCCGGAGTGAACAGCCAGTCTTAGTTCCTTGGTATGCCTCGTTCGGTGTTAGGCTGCCTCCGATCTGCTGTGTGTGTACATCGGACGTGATGAAAGAGAGAGAGAGAACAAGAGAGAACAAGAGAGAACAAGAGAGAACAAGATAGAACAAGATAGAACAAGAGAGAGAGAACAACCCCAGCCCACAGCCACCTAGGGAAGGGTTGAGCCAACACCACCACAATGCTGGCCCACCAAACTCAACTATTTTTACTCCGCCAAATCTCACAACTTGACGCTGGGCTCCTGGCGGCCACGGAGGAGGACAAGGTGTGAGAAGCTGAGTAGTTACAGCTACAACAACACAAGTAACAGTAGCAACAACACAAGTAACAGTAGCAACAACAACACAAGTAACAGTAGCAACAACAGAAGTAACAGTAGCAACAACAACACAAGTNCAGTGGATGCTGCACCATTAGTAGCCACGCAGCACTAGTAACAGCAGTACAGCAAAAACCTTAATAGAAACAACAGCACTAGCAACTGCAGCAGCAGCAGCATCAAACAGCAGGAGGGGAGAAACAGAAGTGGAAGCACCTGTATAACAATCATTAACAAACACCTGGACTGTTCAATCCCATTACAGCAAGACACTTCATTGACCTTCAAATGGAAAAGTAAAAAGCTTTACTATTTCATCAATCATGAAGCATCCAGAAATGTCATACGGTATCCTAGCAACCGAAGATGTCACACGGTACCCCTAGCAACCGGAGATGTCATCCGGCATCCTGCAACTTAAGATGTCCTCACCTGGTGCTCTGAACCTTCAGGTAGCTAGCTGTTACGGGGATTAAGGACTACCTTGTTGGTCCTCACCCCGTAGCTATGTAGTCAAACCAAGAGTTGAAGCTGGGAACGGAGTCAACTCCCTCAACTGACCCCGTTCCCCGCCAAGACGACCAAGAAATAGTTCCTTGCGTCCCTCTGACTCACCTGACATTCCGTTTCCCACCTGTATTATCCCGTTCTGTCGCTGAAAAATTCCCCTCTCTGCTTTATTTTTACCTCTTGCCATTAGATCTCCCATGGGGTCTTCTCCTCGGTGGCCGTATGATATTCAGAGCTCTTAAGCAGCGTTCATAGTCCATGTCTCGTATTTCTGATGTCAATCGTATTGTAAAATTCTGAAGTTTCTCAGTTTAGACTTGAGTAGGTGGGTGGTATATGTCGTGTACTTAACCAGATTGGTGGTGGATTGAATGATGAGTTTTTAGTGGAGGTACACGTGTGAGTGACTGTATAGATGATTATTATACGCATGAATAATTACTGTAGTAATCATCCGTGCGTGTAAAGGGCATCCATGTATGTGTGTGTGTGTGTGTGTGTGTGTGTGTGTGTGTGTGTGTGTGTGTGTGTGTGTGTGTGTGTGTGTGTGTGTGTGTGTGTGTGTGTGTGTGTGTGTGTGTGTGTGTGTGTGTGTGTGTGTGTGTGTGTGTGAGAGAGCGCCCATGCGTTCGAGTGAGGACACACGCGCGTTTGAGGGCTGACATATGGTTGGCAATGGTTGTCCCCATCTCCCCTCTACTGGGGTCTCCTGCCCCCCCCACCCCCTCACTCATCTCCAACAACTAATGATCACGTCTAGCGTTAACTGTTGATCACACCTACTCCTCGTCTGCGTTAACATAGGCGTTCTGGGGCGTCGGCAGCCCGTCAGGGACGCTCCCTATCTCATTTCAGGATCATTTATGGGTTTGTGCCTTCGGAGGCTAAGGGCGGAAACTCCCTCGCTCCAGAGACACTTGACTCTCTTCGTCTTTGACGAGGGAATTATCGCAAATTGCAATCACAGAAGTTTTACGGTAATTCTAAAATTTAAAGTAGAAACAATATGTTCTAAATTTCATGATAAGGAAGATATTTTTTTTAATTTACTGAGGATTGGTGAGAACTCACCTGACGCTGGTTTGGACATTGACGAAAGCCATGAGAGCTGGTGAGACAGAGCAGGAGTCGCTCTCTCGCAGTCTTCATCCGTCTCCACCTCCAGCAGCGGCGGCGGCCGGCCACCACCAGCCACCAAACACCTGAAGATTGTTTGAGGCGCAGAGTAATCCTTTAAACCAACTGTCGATCCTCGTTGTAAACAGATCCAAGAATGTAAATCTCCTTCGGCGAATTTCTAATACTGGACGACACTATTCTAGAGCGGCGGGTGGCCAGTGGGGCAAGCGACGGCCCGTAGTGACATCACCGGTCAAGAGACGGACACACGATGGGTCTAGTATGACACAGAAACACACACACACACACACACACACTTGGCCGCACGACACAGCCTTGCCCGCGCCACACTCGTTATATCACTGGCCTCTGTGACTGGCCGCGGCCCGCCTGCCCGACCACCACACTCTGGCCTCAACACAATTCTAGCATTTTTTTGCCAGCGAAGAACTGTGCCAGTGATCTTCTTCACCGCAACTCCATGGATCTTCTCGTCGGAGGTCACTCGGTTACGGGGGCGAGGAAGCCCCGGGCTGCAGCCAGGAAACGGAAGTAAAGTGAAACTTTCTCTTTGCGCCGGGTGTATGTTTCTGTGTCACACTCTGCATGGGTACTGCCCGTGCCACAGCCGCCCTGGTACACCCTCCCCAGCTCCGCTACACCGGACACGCTGCATCTACCCACCTCTGGTAGATGCGTCGACCACCCACCACAGAAGCGGTGCTACACACTGCCACCCATCCCCTGCCCGTCTTCACCGACACTGTGCCACTGACAACATGCTGGCACCCCCTCACCTCTACCCCCTCATCCCCTCACCACCTCCTTCTAGGTACTACTTGTGGGGTGGTGGGGGTGCCTGTGGTCGCCAACTCATTCACTGACGGATTAGATCAACTCATTCGCCGAAAGAAACAGCAGAATTTAAACAACGCTTCAATTATTAGTTATCTCGAGGCCACACAATGGAGCACAGTTGGGCAGTTACAGTCAGGGTAATTACTGCAAAAGAGACCGGTGCAATATTAATGCATACTTAAACTAGATCAGCAACATGTGGCATTAACATATATATACAGTAGGACAGAATGTTACTAAGAACCGCATGATTAAAATAGCTTCACTTAGAACCCGCGAGAATAAATATTTACAGTGTAAGGCAGGAGTTGATGACCCTAGTGTGAGGGGGCAGGTAGGAGTTGATGACCCTAGTGTGAGGGGCAGGCAGGAGTTGATGGCCCTAGTGTGAGGGGCAGGCAGGAGTTGATGACCCTAGTGTGAAGGGCAGGAAGGAGTTGATGACCCTAGTGTGAAGGGCAGGCAGGAGTTGATGACCCTAGTGTGAGGGGCAGGTAGGAGTTGATGACCCTAGTGTGAGGGGCAGGCAGAAGTTGATGACCCTAGTGTGAGGGGCAGGTAGGAGTTGATGACCCTAGTGTGAATCGCAGGCAGGAGTTGATGACCCTAGTGTGAGGACACAACACGTGTGAGGAGACAACAGAGCTTAACTCATAAAACATGAGGCCCACAATATGTTGCTATGAGGGGTGAAGAATGTGTTTGGTACGCACATATGAATATGCTGCAGAGGAGAGAGTTCTCACAGAGGGGAGAGGAGAGAGTTCTCACAGAGGGGAGAGGATCGAGTCACCTCTCACAGAGGGGAGAGGAGAGAGTTCTCACAGAGGGGAGAGGGTGAAGAGAGAGCTCTCACAATCAAACCAAACCTAACAATCAAAGGTAGGACCAGTAGACAATCAAACAGACCAACAATTAAAACAAAGAAAATAACAATCAAGAGTCGCACCAGCAGACAAACAAAACAACCCAACAATCCAGAGACACACCAGCAGACAAACAAACAACCCAACAATCCAGAGACGCACCAGCAGACAAACAAACAACCCAACAACCAAGAGACGCACCAGCAGACAAACAACCCAACAACCAAGAGACGCACCAGCAGACAAACAAAACAATACCAATATGAGCGCAACATTAAACAGAAATAAAAACACAAATAAATGGCGAATAAATAGAGAAACAAGAGACAGAACAAACACCTGCCACACCTGGTATACGCCACGTGTGCACCTTCACACACCTGTCTCGGTATAGGGCGCACGTGCTTCCATGTATACACATGTATGACATGCTCCCATATGCACACATGTGTGAATATACGTGTATTTGAAGAGTAAAAAGCAATTTTACGTATTAGCTAAAGATAGTAGGCTCGACAGACCACGGTGTGACACACGAGGTCAGCAGCACACGGTGTGACACACAAGGTCAGCAGCATACGGTGTGACACACAAGGTCAGCAGCACACATGGTGTGGCACACAAGGTCAGGAGCACACACGGTGTGACACACGAGGTCAGGAGCACACACGGTGTGACACACAAGGTCAGGAGCACACGGTGTGACACACAAGATCAGGAGCACACACGGTGTGACACACAAGGTCAGCAGCACACACAGTGTGACACACAAGGTCAGGAGCACACACGGTGTGACAAGGTCAGGAGCACACACGGTGTGACAAGGTCAGGAGCACACACGGTGTGACACACGAGGTCAGGAAAACAGGTTGATTTACATCTGGAACATGTTCGCCAACCCGGTTGACACACGGGTTGACACATGTCAACCGATCACATGAAGGCTCTGGCACACAGCTATACTGCCTCATCCTGTCCCCTTATAATTGGTACTTAAATTTAAATAAAGATATATTCCTAATGATTCAAATTACTCAAATGAAATAAATGTGTCTCCAGGGTGAGGGGGATGGAGGTTTCAGATGGGCTGAGGTAGGAAAACAGTTTTCCTTGTAGTTACACTAAGGAAACTCAATTGATAGCCTACATGAACTCTAGCCTTAAATAAAAAAAATCCTAAATACTATTTAGTTCATATCATCAGTGTTCTTAAGTCTTATTTACTCCTTATCATCTTTGTTCCTGGGGCTAGATTCACGAAAGTACTTACGAACCTGTACATCTTTTCTCAACCTTTGGCGGCTTTGTTTACAATTATTAAACGGTTAATGAGCTCCGAAGCACCAGGAGGCTGTTTATAACAATAACAACAGTTGAATGGGAAGTTTTCATGCTTGTAAACTGTTTAATAAATGTAACCAAAGCCGTCAAAGACTGAGGAGAGATGTACACGTTCGTAAGTGCTTGCGTAACTACTTTTGTGAATCTGTCCCCTGGGTCCTATTTACTGAAGCCGTAAAGAAAACGACTCATCCCCTCGACTGGGAGACCATCTTAGTGGGAGTTGTAGCAGAAAACGTAAATCCATCTTGGGAACACAAAAACCTCGCTATCATGGTAGCTGTCACCGTCTGACACCTTTACTGTCACACACACTCTAAGTCACCAGGCGCCCTGGCCTCACAGGGCCAGGGCGCCACACACACACACTCTAAGTCACCAGGCGCCTCACAGGGCCAGGGCGCCTCACACACACACACATACACTCACACGCACGCACGCAAACACCACAAACAACACACAAACACCCCGACGCACCCACCCACACACCAGGTACGTGTGGTTGTGGGGTGGTAATGTTTTTATTTAGCATTTCTCTTGTTATGGTGATGTAATGAGCTTCTTTCAAGTGATCTTGTCTTCTGCCCTTAAACATCGCCCAACAAGAAAAATGCCGACTAATAACACTGGCATATTAGACAAAACCCAAGATGTAAGAAGATCTACACAGTCTTGAAGCCCTTCACGTAAAAAGTCGAACAACCCACCCTAACTACTCAAATAACGGAACTATCCACACTACCCACCGTGAGAGTGGGAGAGCAGGACCGGAATGCCAAGATGCCCACCATGGCGCCATGCCCACTACGGTCACCTGAGTTCCAAACACCTGACTAGTCAATGTTTACTGGTACCAGGTACAATGTACAGATACCTGACCTCAAGGGGGGGGGAGGTATATAATCCGATGTTCCCTACTGTCTGTTTTTTTTTCAAGTTACAGCCCCGCTCCTTTGCCAGGTAAGTCCACTACGGGCTCACCATAGCCCGTGCTACTTGGAACGTTTTGTTACCAGTAGCTGAATCTGAAACAGCAACAAACTGTCTCTTTACTTGAGAATGAACCTTGTAGGTTCGAAACATTGAGTAAATTATAAAAAGTATAATATACAGTTATTTTGTATTCTTTTACTCAGTCTTGAACAAATATGACATTTGGAGAAATCCTCTTCCAATTAAACTAAGATGCAGAGCTCTTGTCACAAGGATAGAAGCCCTAAACAAGAAAATAATTAACACGGATTTTGTGGTCATATTCAATGCAACATAATATATATATATATATATATATATATATATATATATATATATATATATATATATATATATATATATATATGTGTGTGTGTGTATATAAATAAATATATATATATATATATATATATATATATATATATATATATATATATATATATATATCTGAAAACTCACACCCCAGAAGTGACTCGAACCCATACTGCCAGGAGCAACGCAACTGGTATGTACAGGGACGCCTTAATCCGCTTGACCATCACGACCGGACAAAAGGAAGTGATAGCCGGAGCTATATGAACCACTTCCCGCCGGCACTCGGATGGTAATCTTGAGTGCCGGCGGGGAAGTGGTTCATATAGCTCCGGCTATCACTTCCTTTTGTCCGGTCGTGATGGTCAAGCGGATTAAGGCGTCCCGTACATACCAGTTGCGTTGCTCCTGGCAGTATGGGTTCGAGTCACTTCTGGGGTGTGAGTTTTCAGTTGTATCTAGTCCTGGGGACCATTCAGGCTTGTTTGCATATATATATATATAATATATATATATAATATATATAATATATATATATATATATATATATATATATTCATCTAATCATCTAATGCTCTCCAATAGTCCGAGACAGGAAGCCAGCTAGGGCCTAGGGAGCCAACAACTAGGGATGACCTTCCCCAGCATGTAACCTACAACAGTGCCTAAATCCCAATACTATGTACTGCTCGGTGAACAGTTGGATGGTTTGAAAAGAAACGTGCCCAACCGTTTCTGCCCCGCCTAGGAACTGAAGGAAGGATCATCAGTTGTGAGCCAAGCACGTAGACCCCAGTGGTGAAAAGACCCGTATATTGACTTGTGCTTCTGTAACCCGTCCTCGCAAATTCGTAGTCAATATTGACTTATTAAATACGTGCACAGGTGACATACTAAACATAATAGTTTACCTTGAAAAGCTTCATAGAAAACACCGACCTTACTTAACCTTGTTAGAATGTTAAGATAAGCATCTTATTGCTTCGTAATTACAATTATTACTTAACCTATACCTATAATAGGTTAAGTTACAATTGTAATTACGAAGCTATAAGATGCTTATCATAAAATACTAACAAGGATAAGTAAGGTCGGTGTTTTCTATGAAGCTTTTCAAGGTAAACTATTATGTTTAGTATGTCACCTATGTACGTACTTAACAAGTCAATATTGACTACACGAATTTGCGAGGACGGGTTGGCTTCTGTTAATCCTTTCTTTGAAAGATATTCATACATTCTTATATGTT
>WNGS01092210.1:42864377-42875128 GCA_020271785.1 Procambarus virginalis | reverse complement strand
CGGGAGCCCACGTGGGCCCCAGGGCTGGGGTGGCCGCACGCACACACGCACGCCACGCACCCAACACTCCAGAGAATAGCCTGTCTACACCAGCATCGTTGAACATCTCATTCATTTCCCAGGAGAAGAAGGAGAGGCTGCAGGTGCCGTGGCTGCAGAACGCGCCGTGTCCACGTCACGCCCGCACCTACACTGCCTCACACCGCCCCGCCACGCACAAAGGTACAGAAATAACCCGCCTCTCTGTTTTCCCGGCTGTGGCACCTCTCTGAGACCAGAGCTCTCTCACACTGGTCAAAGTGGGACGCTCTGCACCAGTGACCGCTGTTACCATCACTGCCCCGCCCACTCGCGTCGACATTGACCTGCCCCCACACCATCAACACCATCATCATCATCATCAACATGGTCATCACTCTCACCTTCACACATACCAACGACGAAAATATCCACAGTTAATCTTCCCAGACTATCAATACCCAGAGATCAACCCCGTTCCCCCTCCCTCTCTACCGTTCATGTTGTCATGCTGCCCGCAGCTCGACACACGATCGACTTGTGCGATTAAAATCTACATTTAGTCACGAATGACATGCATATTAACAGAGGACTCAAACAGACGAATTGTCAAAATTAGGTCAACAGCTTCAGCTCGTACTATTCTATAGAATACAAATTATGTAGACACGAAACCGTGCCATCGAATAGATACAAATCAGGGTAGATATGGAACCTGCAAGTGTATCTAAAACTTGTATTAGATATGTCTAAATCATGTTTAAAACTTGCAGGAGGTGTGGTTAAAACATGTGTAAAACTTGTGTCAGAAGCATAGCTGTATGTTATGTTCCATCAGACCTCACACCAACATGTCCACACCAGCCGAGGGCACGGAGCCCACCACTACCGTGCCCACACCAGCCGAGGCACGGAGCCCACCACTACCGTGTCCACACCAGCCGAGGCACGGAGCACCACCACTACCGTGTCCACACCAGCCGAGGCACGGAGCCCACCACTACCGTGTCCACACCAGCCGAGGCACGGAGCCACCACTACCGTGCCCCACACCAGCCGAGGCACGGAGCCCACCACTACCGTGTCCACACCAGCCGAGGCACGGAGCCACCACTACCGTGTCCACACCAGCCGAGGCACGGAGCCCACCACTACCGTGTCCACACCAGCCGAGGCACGGAGCCCACCACTACCGTGTCCACACCAGCCGAGGCACGGAGCCCACCACTACCGTGTCCACACCAGCCGAGGCACGGAGCCCACCCACTACCGTGTCCACACCAGCCGAGGCACGGAGCCCACCACTACCGTGTCCACACCAGCCGAGGCACGGAGCCCACCACTACCGTGCCCACACCAGCCGAGGCACGGAGCCCACCACTACCGTGTCCACACCAGCCGAGGCACGGAGCCCACCACTACCGTGCCCACACCAGCCGAGGCACGGAGCCCACCACTACCGTGCCCACACCAGCCGAGGCACGGAGCCCCCACTACCGTGTCCACACCAGCCGAGGCACAGACCTCATGGTCAAATCTACACCACATTCACAGGAGTACCAACGTCCACTTCTAGACCTTATATCTACATCCTACAGATCTGTCAGTCTGGATTCGTGGTGGCGCAGGAGTCCCCGTCAATCTGTCTGCCTCCCCTGACAGACCGTTGACTGTAGGCGGTAGGGAGTCTCCCGTCCGGCTGTGGCAGCAGGACATGTACATATTTATTTACAAGAGCAGCCCGGCTGGCCGAAAATAACCCTCCTCGAGCTATTATTAAACAACAGGCAAAAACAACACGGGTGAATATTAGTAAAACCTGAATACCGCCAGGAAACTCCCCCTTGTGAAAACATTCCGCTCTAGTGTGGTGGGAGAGTGGGTACTCTAGTGTGGTGGGAGAGTGGGTTACTCTAGTGGTGGTGGAGAGGGGTTACTCTAGGTGGTGGAAGAGTGGGTTACTCTAGTGTGGTGGGAGAGTGGTTACTCTAGTGTGGTGGGAGAGTGGGTTACTCTAGTGTGGTGGGAGAGGGGTTACTCTAGTGTGGTGGAGAGTGGTTACTCTAGTGTGGTGGAAGAGGGGTTACTCTAGTGTGGTGGAAGAGTGGGTTACTCTAGTGTGGTGGAGAGTGGTTACTCTAGTGTGGTGGGAGAGTGGGTTACTCTAGTGTGGTGGGAGAGTGGGTTACTCTAGTGTGGTGGGCGGGAGAGTGGGTTACTCTAGTGTGGTGGGAGAGTGGTTACTCTAGTGTGGTGGGAGAGTGGTTACTCTAGTGTGGTGGGGAGTGGGTTCACTCTAGTGTGGGGGGAGTGCTCATGTGTGAGTGGTTACTCTAGTGTGGTGAGAGAGGGTACTCGTGGGTGGATGGGGTACTCTAAGTGTGGTCTGGAAGTCACGTCCCTTCTCATCAATCAGCTCACAATCTATTGTCCCGGGTTTGGATTCCCGGGCCCGACGGAAACGTTTGGGCACTTTTCCTTACCTCTGATGCCACAGTTCACTTGACAGTAACTAGGTCACCTGTGGGTTAGGCAACTCTTGAAAACAATATCCTGACTGTTGTAGATTTAACAAATTGAATTGTTCCTCTACCTCTAACTTTCTTTCCCTTCCCCCACCCCCCATATCCTTCCCAATCCCCTTTAATACCTCCCCCACCTATATGCTTTCCCATTCCCCCTTACTTCCCTCCACGTACCCCACTCTTTCTGTCTCTCTCGCCTCCTTCCTCCTCTTTCTTTCCCCTGTTCTCCTCGCCTCCTTCCTCCTCCTATCCTTCCCACTTCCCCTCTATCCTTCCCACCTCCCCTCATCCCCCGTCCATCCCCCCACCATATCCTCCAGCTCCCCTCACAACAACAAACATACCCCAACAACCAGAAGCAATGAAGCAAATACGCCCCCTCCCTCCCCACCCCTCCAAAAAAAAAGGTAGCTTACAGAGACAAATCGACAAGGGCCGTGATGAGGTTCGAACCTACGTCCGGGATGATTTCAGATGTTCCTCTCCGCCCTCGGGGACACCATAAAGACAGGGGAAATCAACCCACAGAAAAATACACATTTGGTTTACCAAGGCGTTTGGCACCCGTCGGAGGAGACCTATTTCTGTGCCGAGGCCCTTGTACGAACCGTCCGAACCTCGCCCCCTTGACTCCTCCGTAGCAAAACACGACAAAAACACGACAAAAACACGTACACACGCACACAAAAGCAAGAAAAATCTAGGAAACACAACTGCTTTCTCATATATTTGCGTTCCGCAGTTCTCATTCTCAATATCGCAAGTGTGTCAAAACTGCTACAGTTGACCATAGGTAAAATGCACAAGCGACCATATGAAATTATATGTAATACACATGTACACCACCAGACTGTACACCACTAGACTGCACACCCCCGACTGTACACCACCAGACTGTACCCCCCAGACTGCACACCCCCAGACTGTACACCACTAGACTACGCAGACCATCCTGTGTAGACAGTACTTTTGTAACTATGTGCACCATAGTACATATATTGACGTAATGACAATTAAATATTAGAATCAGTACTATACACTCTATAGAGTCTGAAAAAATAAAGCTAAAAAAATATACTTTAATTATTCTAGGTCTAGTATAGTACATATATGTACTGTATTAAACCTCTGATAAGAGTGTATTTGGCCTTGGAAGGTTAGGTTTGGTTAGTTTAGATTTACTTAGCAACATAAATACAAACCCTTTTCAGGGTGTCAAATTTAATAGTGCCGATTTCTACTTTCTGTAAGTACTATAAGTACTTTCTAATTAAAGTCGATCTTTTTGTACTATAAGTACTTTCTATAAGTTAATAGTGCCGATTTCTACTTTCTGTAAGTACTATAAGTACTTTCTATAAGTTACTATAAGTACTACCTAAACGGGAGGATGGGTTGGACTACACCGACGCTAGATTGTACAACCTTTCACCACTTAAACCGAGGGTAAGATAAATATATGCCCGAAATAAGGTAAGGTAAGATAAATATATGCCCTCTGCCCGAAACGCTACGCGTCCTAGTGGCTTTACAAGATTGTAATTACTATGCTATGTATCCTCACAATCCCAATGTACCTTCTTTATATATATAAATAATAATAAATATATACAAAATACGTGGTCTCTTCTCAAAGGGCTTTTGAATATCCTTTTGGTCCATATAGTACAAACATGTCACGTCGTATTACACCAGTGTTGTGAAGAGGTCTGCCTGACCGCCTGGCCACACGTTAACCTCGGGGGAAAACGTTAAATCTTTTCGCGAAAAGTTTGTATAGACCTGAGCAGTGTGAGGCCAGGGATGGGGGGCCTACACACTAGTGTGTGTGTGTTTATTTACCTATATTGTCATTTTGTTACGTGAGATTCGGCTCCTGGTCCCCGCCTTTCAGCTATCGGCTGTTTAAAATAATGACGTTGATCATCTTCATTATGTGTGATCGTGAAGCAGTATAGATGATTTACGGGCTAGTGGTGTCGCCTGACTCTTTTACACTTAAGTCTCCCCTCTTGCAAAATGGAAAACGGTGAAGACTCAAGACAGAAACCGGTTATTGCAAATGACGTCTTCAAAGAACACCTGGTTGAAGCACAAGGAGAGTCCACGTAGATCTGCTTGTAGAACACGGAGTGTTCTACTACATCTCAGAAGAGTTCTCAGGGAACAACCAGTTTAACCTTATGGAACACGTGGTCTTTCTCGGCCTTAATGAGACACGTAACAATATACTCATTACATCTATAGTGTAAAAGAAGTGAGAAATTCCCCAAAATCATGATATATCTTGTTAACAATAACAATTCATCAAATAAATAACAGAAAATACATTAGTATACCTCTGTAATCTCAGCTCGGTTACGTTTTCCTTCTTCTTCTTGGATTTCTTCTTTTTTTTCCTTCTCAAATTCCTATCGTTTAACCCTCTTCTTCTCATTTTGTCACACTTGTGGCCCTTCCCGAGATGTTCACTCCTCTCAAGTGTGAGGTCACGCCAGTGTGGCAGTAGGGTGACCTCATCCAGGACAGACTGGTCAATGATCACCCTAACGAGGCAGATGTCGTTTGTGTAGGGTAGCTTGAGAGCCATGCACGGCCCGTCACTCTCACCATCAATAGCCTGGTTGGTCAACGCGGTTCACCATCATGCTCCTCACTACTTATACAACACTACACACTGCACATTACACCAAACTTTAGACTACCACATACACAACTGCACTCATAACCGCTCTTCTGCACATATTGCAAAAGGGAAAATTTTCTGACGCAAAGCAAAATTTATAGAATTATTACCATTATAAATTATGAATAATTTCCAGGATTATCATTTTTGAGAATTAACCACTGTTTATTATCTTGATCATTTTAAACACCAAAAATTACTTTTCCTCATAATATTTAAATCTGATATTTAAGACGTCAAAGATGTCATAACAGAGGACGTATAGTCCAACGTTGTTTCATTAAATATACATTACTCGACCACTCGGATATATATATATATATATATATATATATATATATATATATATATAATATATATATTATATATTATATATATATATATGAATGTATGTATGCATGTATGTGTGTGTGCGGTGTCATGGAGGGAAGGAGATGTGAGCATCTCGCTAGACACACCCTAGCAGAATTCCCGAGGGAGGCTGATAGAATGATGCGGACTTTGATCTCCTCCTCTCCCTCCCTCAGCATCCTATAACCCCCCACCCCCAACCCCCGCCCCTCTCCCCACCTGCATCAATTCCACTCCACTGGAATAAAATTGTCAATTTTTTTTTTCAAACTTTCTGGCAATTTGCAATTGTTTTTAGTCAAATTTGATAACGTTAGTAAGGGAGAGGGGGAGGCCGGATGATGCGTTTACGTCCACGATCAAAGCATTATATTCCCACACACTCGTACCTCAAACATCACTACAGCGGAGGCAGATGGAACGTCTCTGGCCCTCCAAAACAATTTTTTTTTCCTCTTGTGTATCTTAGAAATTTCAGACGGAAAATCTTTATCACCAAAAATACTACTTTTCATAAACTACACTTTATGTTTTCAGAAATAAAGCCGTATATGATGACTGATTTATGACTTATTGACTTATATGATGAAATAAAGCCATAATTGATGACTGATTCATGACTTATTGACTTATATGATGAAATAAAGTCATATATGATGACTGATTTATGACGTATTGACTTATATGATAAAACAAAGCCATATATGATGACTGATTTATGACGTATTGACTTATAAGATAAAATAAAGCCATATATGATGACTGATTCATGACTTATTGACTTATATGATAAAATAAAGCCATATATGATGACTGAGTTACTTTAGTTTCTTCACTATGGATCAGGGGACGGAGAGCACACTTTTCTATACTGCTGCACTAATTCCACACCATCTTAAAAGTCTCCATAACTGAGAATGGAGGCAAGATGGTGCCAGGGTCGTCCACGGGCCAGGATTACCAACCTGGTGAGTCAGCTGAGTCATGAACTAACTCACCCGACTATACCGAGACCAGTACCACCTGTGCCAGTATTCGCACACCTACACACACACACACACACACATAGACACACATGCAGCAGTCGTGTGTGTGTGTGTGTACAACCACGCGAGTCACGACACACCCTCAGCCCTGTGGCCACACCACTAACGTTAACTACTCCATGCTGGCGACGAAACTACTCTCATCTGAAGAGCAGAGCTGGTCAGTGTGGGAGAGAATGGGGGGGGGAAGGAGGGGGTAAATAGGGGGTTAGCAGAAGGGGGAGGGAAAGGGGGGATGTAGCATTGGGGGGCTGAGGGAGGGGAAGGACGAAGAACTGAACGACTGACATCAATGAAACAATACATCATCAAATCATCACAATTCATATCTAAAGGAACAAACAACTATATGTAAAACACAAATATGACTTATGAATACCGATAAAAAAACAGCAAGAATCTGAAATCGTGGGCTCTGATTGGCCGAGGAGGGCGATTTAATATTAGTTCTTATTGGTGGTTGGAGTGTGAGGTGGAGCAGACCAGCGTCCCTATAGGCTCTCTCACCAACCCGTCCTCTCACCTAATTGGTCGCATTTGTTAAAGAATCGACCAATTTGATAAAAATGCGACGAATTAGTAAAAAAAAAAAAAACTTAACCACCGTAATATTAACGTTGTTTATGCATCAACTGATAAGTGAAGTGAGATGGAGGGAATTATCGGGGAAAAGCGCCAAGCCATTGCGACTATATAGCACTTGGAAGGGATCAGGATAAGGATTTGAAATGGGAGGGGGGGGGTAGGAATGGTGCCCAGCCACTTGGACGGTCGGGGATTGAACGCCGACCTGCATGAAGCGAGACCGTCCCTCTACCGTCCAGCCCAAGTGATTGGACTAAGTGAAGTGGGATGCCTGGTTTCGTACACTTCAGGGGCCAGATTCACGAAGCAGTTACGAAAGTACTTACGAACGTGTACATCTTTCCTCAATCTTTGACGGCTTTGGTTCCATTTATTATACAGTTTACAAGCATGAAAACTTCCCATTCAACTTGTTATTGTTATAAACAGCCTCCTGGTGCTTCGGAGCTCATTAACTGTTTAATAATTGTAAATAAAGTCGCCAAAGATTGAGAAAAGATGTACAGGTTCGCAAGTGCTTGCGTAACTGCTTCGTGAATCTGGCCCCTGGTTGGGCAAAACAACTGCATTTTTTTACTGATTGGTAAACCGAGAGAACGGGTTGTCAGCCAGAGGCTCCAGTTGTCGTAAACCAAACTGTACCTGCTTGTTAGACTCGGAGTAAATGTCTGTTACAGACAGACAACATCTCCCTGAGATGTTTACCTTTACGGTAAACCAACATTCTCAATCATCCTTAACATAAACCGACAGACAAAAGGAAAAATTAACACACATCAAACACGACATAGAAAACACACGACTAACATACAGGACAACAGCGTTGTCCTGTATGTAAGAGTACAGTGCTATCCACATAGTGGGGGTACAGTACTATCCATATAGTGAGGGTACAGTGCTATCCACATAGTAAGGGTACAGTACTATCCACACAGTAGGGGTACAGTGCTATCCACATAATGAGGTACATTACGGTACACAGTCCCCCAACATCGTCCACATGAAAAACAAGCCTACGGTACAGATAACAGTCTGTATAGACTCTTATCTGTACCATATCTGGATAAGATGGATATCTTATCTATCTTATCCATCCACGCCTATAGAACATAACTGGACCAAGGAGATCACAGGTGCACACAGGCACCAACCTTAATGACTCACCAGCACATTATAGACACCCAGAGGGGGTCACGTGATTGATGCCACTTGCTGGCACTCACAGAACGACTGTCTCAGACTCTCCTAACATGGGACATATTGTACCTTAATCGGTTTTCTGATTACTGCCGTTTCTCCCTACGTATCAAATCCTGGACTGTATGTCGCATACAGCCAGGTTCTGTATTAGAACCCGTGGACTGTATGTCGCATACAGCCAGGTTCTGTATTAGAACCCGTGGACTGTATGTCGCATACAGCCAGGTTCTGTATTAGAACCCGTGGACTGTATGTCGCATACAGCCAGGTTCTGTATTAGAACTCGTGGACTGTATGTCGCATACAGCCAGGTTCTGTATTAGAACCCGTGGACTGTATGTCGCATACAGCCAGGTTCTGTATTAGAACTCGTGGACTGTATGTCGCATACAGCCAGGTTCTGTATTAGAACCCGTGGACTGTATGTCGCATACAGCCAGGTTCTGTATTAGAACTCGTGGACTGTATGTCGCATACAGCCAGGTTCTGTATTAGAACCCGTGGACTGTATGTCGCATACAGCCAGGTTCTGTATTAGAACCCGTGGACTGTATGTCGCATACAGCCAGGTTCTGTATTAGAACTCGTGGACTGTATGTCGCATACAGCCAGGTTCTGTATTAGAACCCGTGGACTGTATGTCGCATACAGCCAGGTTCTGTCTCGCCTGATGTTGCATGATAGATTATGTTGTTACGGCCGCCTTTTGAATGACGTCTAAATATAGTGTCAACCAGTTGTCACAATGGGTGAAGGCTTGGGGTCCCGTTGATCCTGATAAGCACTCTCACGCTTGATGCAAATGACATCCATACAGGTTTTTGGTCATAATGTTGACAGCAAGGGAGAGAGGGTGTGGCACGGGAGAGAGGGAGTGCCACGGGAGAGAGGGAGTGCCACGGGAGAGAGGGAGTGCCACGGGCGAGTGGGAGTGCACGGGAGAGAGGGAGTGCCACGGGAGAGAGGGAGTGCCACGGGAGAGGGAGTGCCACGGGAGAGAGGGAGTGCCACGGGAGAGAGGGAGTGCCACGGGCGAGTGGGAGTGCCACGGGAGAGAGGGAGTGCCACGGGCGAGTGGGAGTGCCACGGGCGAGTGAGTGGCACGGGGCCAGAAGAAGTGGAACAAGGTCAAAGGGAGTGACACAGGATCACAGGGAGTGACAGAGGGTCTGGGGAGTGGCATAGTGCCAGAGGGAGAGACATAGGGCCTGAGGGAGTGACACAGGATCACAGGGAGTGACAGAGGGTCTGGGGAGTGGCATAGTGCCAGAGGGAGAGACATAGGGCCTGAGGGAGTGACAGAGGGTCACAGGGAGTGACCGAGGGCCAGAGTGACAGAGGGCCAGAGTGACAGAGGGCCAGAGTGACACAGGGCCAGATATGACACATCTGAGTCTCAAGCTTCCATCCACGCCCTCTAGTTCTATTGGTGAAACGTGAACAAAGTGAACATTTCTTCTTTTCCCATTGTCAATCCACTTAAGTATCTTATATGTCTCAATCATGTCTCCCCTCTCTTCTTTTCAAGCATTAAGTTTAGTTCGTTCAGTCTCTCTTCATTCCCCATCCCTTACAAATTTTAGAGGAGTCTCGTTGCAAACTTCTGAACTTTCCCCAGATTTCTTATATAAATATTTTTAGACGGGGGCTCCACGATCGGGCGGCATACTGTAAGACTGGTCTCACGTAGGTGGTGTACAGAGCTCTAAAGACCTCCTTATTTATGTTTCTGAAAGATATTATGATTTTTGCCAGAACAGAATATGCTGCTAATGTTAGCTTATTTAAATGAACCTCCGTAGTTAGGCTTGTTGTTAACTCAACTCCCAGGTCCTTTCTCTGGTCGTTATAGGGAGGTTGTTTCCCTTCACTGTGTATTGTTTCGTTTCCTGTCACCTGTTCCCATTTCCATCACCTTACACTTGCTGGTGTTGAACTCCAATAGTGACTCTGACCAATTGTGTACCCTGTTTAAGTCATGTTATGAACGTCTGTAGAAGTTGACACATAAGACTCAACTCCTGTAGATAGTTATGTGTGGTGCTCACCTACTTGTACTTACATATTTGTGCCTTCTTGATCGACTTTAACCCTTGAACCCTGCCTCTCCTGCTTGCCCGTTCTCCCTACAAAGTTTCCAACCTTTTTCAATCATATATATATATATATATATATATATATATATATAATATATATATATATATATATATATATATATATATATATATATTACTCTTAAGATCCAAAAAGAGACAGGCGCCCCGCCAACGATTTGGTCTGGTTCGAATCCTGGCTGGGGGATTAACTGGGTAGAAATCCTTAACGGTTCGCCCCTGTTCA
>WNGS01092210.1:42849371-42860276 GCA_020271785.1 Procambarus virginalis | reverse complement strand
GTCATACCTTAGGCTTGACACCCCTGTCATACCTTAGGCTTGACACCCCTGTCATACCTTAGGCTTGACACCCTTGTCATACCTTAGGCTTGACACCCCTGTCACACCTTAGGCTTGACACCCCTGTCACACCTTACGCTTGACATCCTTGTCATACCTTAGGCTTGACACCCCTGTCATACCTTAGGCTTGACACCCCTGTCGTACCTTCGGCTTGACACCCTTGTCATACGTTAGGCTTCAGAGCTTCGTCATACCATTAATGACAGGATGTCACTCAAAGATGACAGAACTAACACTATGACCAATGGGATGGTCAGAAGTGACATTCGCATCTTCACTTGCGAGAACAGTGCCTATAGCTGCTGGCGTGGTGGTAACACACTCGCCCACGCACATCAACAGTCCGGGTTCGAGCCCCTGACCAGGAAGAATTGACTGGAGGCCAATTCTTAACTGTTCACCCAGCAATAATCGGGTACCTGGTTGTTAATTGTTGTTAGTCGATTGGTGGGCACTGTGCCTCTTGTATTGTACCCACACGGCACTGTACCGTCCGTGGTGTACCCACACGGCACTGTACCGTCCGTGGTGTACCCACACGGCACTGTACCGTCCGTGGTGTACCCACACGGCACTGTACCGTCCGTGGTGTACCCACACGGCACTGTACCGTCCGTGGTGTACCCACACGGCACTGTACCGTCCATGGTGTACCCACACGGCACTGTACCGTCCGTGGTGTACCCACACGGCACTGTACCGTCCGTGGTGTACCCACACGGCACTGTACCGTCCGTGCTGTACCCACACGGCACTGTACCGTCCGTGGTGTACCCACACGGCACTGTACCGTCCGTGGTGTACCCACACGGCACTGTACCGTCCGTGGTGTACCCACACGGCACTATACCGTCCGTGGTGTACCCACACGGCACTATACCGTCCGTGGTGTACCCACACGGCACTATACCGTCCGTGGTGTACCCACACGGAACTGTACCGTCCCTGTTGTAACCACACGGCATTGTACCGTCCGTGTTGTACCCACACGGCACTGTACCGTCCCTGTTGTAACCACACGGCACTGTACCGTCCGTGTTGTACCCACACGGCACTGTACCGTCCGTGTTGTATCCACACGGCGCTGTACCGTCCGTGTTGTTCCCACACGGCACTGTACCGTCCCTGTTGTACCCACACGGCACTGTACCGTCCCTGTTGTACCCACACGGCACCGTACCGTCCGTGTTGTACCCACACGGCACCGTACCGTCCGTGGTATACCCACATGGCACCGTACCGTCCGTGTTGTACCCACACGGCACTGTACCGTCCGTGGTGTACCCACACGGCACTGTACCGTCCCTGTTGTACCCACACGGCACTGTACCGTCCGTGTTGTACCCACACGGCACTGTACCGTCCGTGGTATACCCACACGGCACTGTACCGTCCCTGTTGTACCCACACGGCACTGTACCGTCCGTGTTGTATCCACACGGCGCTGTACCGTCCGTGTTGTACCCACACGGCGCTGTATCGTCCGTGTTGTACCCATACGGCACTGTACCGTCCGTGGTGTACCCACACGGCACTGTACCGTCCGTGGTGTACCCACACGGCACTGTACCGTCCGTCTTGGAACAAAATGACAGAGCACTGGAACATTAATGATCTCTTTCACCTGATAATTACCTTACCTCTCTCTCTCTCTCTCTCTCTCTCTCTCTCTCTCTCTCTCTCTCTCTCTCTCTCTCACACCTCACTGCTGTGTGTACTCCTGACAGTCACTACTTCACCTCACCCGTCTCCTCATCAGGTAAAGCCAGGTAAACATGCCGTGTTTATTAAGGTATTTATCGCCAAATATTTAGACCAAGGCAACAACTCACCTAACATTGTAAACATTGGCGCTTACCTAACATTGTTTAGCTAACAGTGAACGCGGGTAACGTGAGCTCTAGCACAGGCTGGTATTAATGAGGGTAGGCTGGTATTAATGAGGGTAGGCTGGTATTAATAAGGGTAGGCTGGTATTAATGAGGGTAGGCTGGTATTAATGAGAGTAGGCTGGTATTAATGAGGGTAGGCTGGTATTAATGAGGGTAGGCTGGTATTAATGAGGGTAGGCTGGTATTAATGAGGCTAGGCTGGTATTAATGAGGGTAGACTGGTATTAATGAGGCTAGGCTGGTATTAATGAGGCTAGGCTGGTATTAATGAGGGTAGGCTGGTATTAATGAGGCTAGGCTGGTATTAATGAGGGTAGGCTGGTATTAATGAGGCTAGGCTGGTATTAATGAGGCTAGGCTGGTATTAATGAGGGTAGGCTGGTATTAATGGGGGTAGGCTAGTATCAATGAGGATAAGCTAGTATCAATGAGGGTAGGATGGTATCAATGAGGATAAGCTAGTATTAATGAGGATAAGCTAGTATTAATGAGGGTAGGCTAGTATCAATGAGGATAAGCTAGTATCAATGAGGGTAGGCTGGTATCAATGAGGATAAGCTAGTATTAATGAGGATAAGCTAGTATTAATGAGGGTAGGCTAGTATCAATGAGGATAAGCTAGTATCAATGAGGATAAGCTAGTATCAATGAGGGTAGGCTAGTATTAATGAGGGTAGGCTAGTATCAATGAGGATAAGCTAGTATCAATGAGGGTAAGCTAGTATCAATGAGGATAAGCTAGTATCAATGAGGGTAGGCTGGTATCAATGAGGATAAGCTAGTATCAATGAGGGTAGGCTAGTATCAATGAGGATAAGCTAGTATCAATGAGGGTAGGCTAGTATCAATGAGGATAAGCTAGTATCAATGACGGTAGGCTGGTATCAATGAGGATAAGCTAGTATCAATGAGGGTAGGCTAGTATCAATGAGGATAAGCTAGTATCAATGAGGGTAGGCTAGTATCAATGAGGATAAGCTAGTATCAATGAGGGTAGGCTGGTATCAATGAGGATAAGCTAGTATCAATGAGGGTAGGCTAGTATCAATGAGGATAAGCTAGTATCAATGAGGGTAGGCTAGTATCAATGAGGATAAGCTAGTATCAATGAGGGTAGGCTAATATTAATGAGGATAAGCTAGTATCAATGAGGGTAGGCTGGTATTAATGGGGATAGGCTAGTATCAATGAGGATAAGCTAGTATCAATGAGGGTAAGCTAGTATCAATGAGGATAAGCTAGTATCAATGAGGGTAGGCTAGTATTAATGAGGCAGAGGGCTGGATATTGGTGAACTGTTGGCTAGTTTGCCAGAACTGGCCATCAGAGTTCGCTCACTTGCTCTCTTTACTGCCAATCAGGAAGGTAAGGTAATTATGAGAAGAAAGCACTAACCATTACGACTATGTAACACTTGGAAGGGATATGTGGATAAGGATTTGGGATGGGACGGGGAGGGGGGGAAGGAATGGTGCCCAACCACTTGGATGGTCGGGGATTGAACGCTGATCTGCATGAAGCAAGACTGTCGCTCTACCGTTCAAAGTGGTTGGGCGACGCATCAGCAAGTGAAGTCCAATTTGCTCGATATAATTAATTTTGGACACGCCTTGAGAGGCAAAGGTAACTGTCTGGGTCGTCCACTACCAAGTGGACGCTGTAGGTGGCTGACTGAGTCGTCCACTACCAGTTGGACGCTGTAGGTGGCTGCCTGAGTCGTCCACTACCAGTTGGACGCTGTAGGTGGCTGCCTGAGTCGTCCACTACCAGTTGGACGCTGTAGGTGGCTGCCTGAGTCGTCCACTACCAGGTGGACGCTGTAGGTGGCTGTCTGGGTCGTCCACTACCAGGTGGACGCTGTAGGTGGCTGCCTGAGTCGTCCACTACCAAGAACTGTAGCCGAGAAGAAATTCTTGGTAGATTCGACTGGTAGTCTTGGCCGCCACTTCGATACAAACATTCAACTGTCCAAGCCGAGAACACAACGTGCAGGCGCTCCTGGGGACTCACTAGGGGCCTTGTTTCCTTTACAACACGCTGCGTATACGATTATTTTTTGTATTGAACAACCTAACCAAACCTTGCCCAAGATAAACTAACCTAACACTTGCTAACTCATCTTAAGGTAACATTGTCTAACGGATCTAACGATAGATATTCAGTTTTATCAAATATAGTTAAATGGTTTTTTTCCCCATCGATTCACAGGCGATGAATCAAAGTTTGATTCCCGGGCAGAATGAGACGTTGAGACGTTTGGGCACACTCACACCTGATACCTCTTTACCGTGCAGTAAATAATTACCCGGGAGATAAGCAACTGTTCAACAGGTACTTTCAAGAGGTACCAATTTATCAGTTAACTGGTACGAAACGAATTATGAAACGAAATGCGTTACTCAATAGTAACTGATTTTGAGTGTTGAGTATTTACACGGAAGAGATAATCGACGGAGACAAAATAAGCTTTAGCGTGCAAATATTTAACGTCCATACAGTGTCCTCTGCTGGGAAGGATCTTACTCTACTATGCTTATCTACACGACGTGATACTGATAACATCTCGTGCATTCGCATCCCCATCACTGCTACAGACAGTGACGACACAGTGACACACCTCCTCAGCTACAGTAGTGACGGACACAGTGACCACTCCTCACAGCTACAGTAGTGACACACAGTGACACACTCCTCACAGTTACAGTAGTGACGACAGTGACACACTCCTCACAGCTACAGTGGTGACGACACAGTGACACACCTCCACAGCTACACTAGTGACGACACAGTGACCCCACTCCTCACAGCTACAGTAGTGACGACACAGTGACCACCCTCCTCACAGCTACACTAGTGACGACACAGTGACACACTCCTCACAGCTACGTAGTGACGACACAGTGACACACTCCTCACAGTTACAGTAGTGACGACACAGTGACACACTCCTCACAGCTACACTATGACGACACAGTGACACACTCCTCACAGCTACACTAGTGACGACACAGTGACACCTCCTCACACTACAGTAGTGACGACACAGTGACACACTCCTCACAGTTACAGTAGTGACGACACAGTGACACACTCCTCACAGCTACACTAGTGACGACCGTGACACACTCCTCACAGCTACACTAGTGACGACCACAGTGACACACTCCTCACAGCTACAGTAGTGACGACACAGAGACACACTCCTCACAGTTACAGTAGTGACGACACAGTGACACCTCCTCACAGCTACACTAGTGACGACACAGTGACACACTCCTCACAGTTACACTAGTGACGACACAGTGACACACTCCTCACAGCTACAACAGATACCAACAACAGCATCAATATTTACATGTCTTTACTCAGGAGGAGAGTAGCATCGTCTTCTCCCATGGCCCCAGCATCACGGGCGGGCTAGCCCATGGCCGGCCGCCCCCTGGAAGGTGGGCCGCACGCCACCTGACGGAGGAGGAGCTGAGGGGGTGATGCCAGTGTCCAGAATAATGTATCCACACTGACCGATCGCGACACACTACCGAGCACGCCTGACACACTTGGCTCCCTGTGACACCACCGCCTGACACATTTGGCTCTCTACGACACCACCACCACCACACCACACCCCTGACACACTCAGTCACTAAACGCCACACTGCACACACACTTGTTGATCCAGCAATACATTTTTTTTTGCATTGCTTCACGGCCGCACTTGACCGCCTTCAGGCCCTTGCACCTGCACTACTGAGGCGCGCCTGCACCACTACCACTGGGCTGTGATCCATTACCACGCCCATGGGCGGCCCTTTGGCACCGGGAGCCCACGTGGCCCCAGGGCTGGGTGTGGCCGCACGCACACACGCACGCCACGCACCAACACTCCAGAGAGTAGCCTGTCTACACCAGCATCGTAGAACATCTCATTCATTTCCCAGGAGAAGAAGGAGAGGCTGCAGGTGCCGTGGCTGCAGGACGCGCCGTGTCCACGTCACGCCCGCACCTACACTGCCTCACACCGCCCCGCCACGCACAAAGGTACAGAAATAACCCGCCTCTCTGTTTTCCCGGCTGTGGCACCTCTCTGAGACCAGAGCTCTCTCACACTGGTCAAAGTGGGGCGCTCTGCACCAGTGACCGCTCTTACCATCACTGCCCCGCCCACTCGCGTCGACATTGACCTGCCCACCCACACCATCAACACCATCAACATGGCCATCACTCTCACCTTCACACATACCAACGACGAAAATATCCACAGTTAATCTTCCCAGACTATCAATACCAGAGATCAACCACCGTTCCCCCTCCCTCTCTACAGTTCATGTTGTCATGCTGCCCGCAGCTCTAGCCACACAATCGACTTGTCCGATTAAAATCGACATTTAGTCACGAATGACATGTCAATATTGACAGAGGGCTCAAACAGACGAATTGTCAAATTAGCTCAACAGCTTCAGCTCGTACTATTCTATAGAATACGAATTATGTAGACACGAAACCGTGCCATCGAATAGATACAAATCAGGGTAGATATGGAACTGTAAGTGTATTAAAACTTGTATTAGATCTGTCTAAATCATGTTTAAAACTTGCAGGAGGTGTGGTTAAAACATGTGTAAAACTTGTGTCAGAAGCATAGCTGTATGTTGTGTTCCATCAGACCTCACACCAACATGTCCACACCAGCCGAGGCACGGAGCCCACTACTACCGTGTCCACACCAGCCGAGGCACGGAGCCCACCACTACCGTGTCCACACCAGCCGAGGCACGGAGCCCACCACTACCGTGTCCACACCCGCCGAGCACGGAGCCCACCACTACCGTGTCCACACCACCGGGCACGGAGCCCACCACTACCGTGTCCACACCAGCCGAGGCACGGAGCCCACCACTACCGTGTCCACACCAGCCGAGGCACGGAGCCCACCACTACCGTGTCCACACCAGCCGAGGCACGGAGCCCACCACTACCGTGTCCACACCAGCCGAGGCACGGAGCCCACCACTACCGTGTCCACACCAGCCGAGGCACGGAGCCCACCACTACCGTGTCACACCAGCGAGGCACGGAGCCCACCACTACCGTGTCCACACCAGCCGAGGCACAGACCTCATGTCAAATCTACACCACATTCACAGGAGTACCAACGTCCACATCTAGACCTTATATCTACATCCTACAGATCTGTGATTCTGGTATTCGTGGTGGCGCAGGAGTCCCCGTCAATCTGTCTGCCTCCCCTGACAGACCGTTGACTGTAGGCGGTAGGGAGTCTCCCGTCCGGCTGTGGCAGCAGACATGTACATATTTATTTACAAGAGCAGCCCGGCTGGCCGAAATAAACCCTCCTCGAGCTATTATTAAACAACAGGCAAAAACAACACGGTGAATATTAGTAAAACCTGAATACCGCCAGGAACTCCCTTGTGAAAAACATTCCGCTCTTGTGTGGTGGGAGAGTGGGTTACTCTAGTGTGGTGGGAGGAGGGTTACTCTAGTGTGGTGGAGAGTGGTTACTCTAGTGGGGGGAGAGTGGTTACTCTAGTGTGGTGGTAGAGTGGGTTACTCTAGTGTGGTGGGAGTGGTTACTCTAGTGGGGTGGGAGAGTGGTACTCTAGTGTGGTGTGAGAGTGGGTTACTCTAGTGTGGTGGGAGAGTGGTTACTCTAGTGGGGTGGGAGAGTGGTTACTCTAGTGTGGTGGGAGAGTGGGTTACTCTAGTGTGGTGGGAGAGTTTTACTCTAGTGGTGAGAGAGTGGTGTACTCTAGTGTGGTGGGGGAGTGGTTACTCTAGTGTGGTGAGAGTGGGTTACTCTAGTGTGGGTGGGAGAGTGGTTACTCTAGTGTGGTGGGAGAGTGGTTACTCTAGTGTTGGTGTAGAGTGGTTACTCTAGTGTGGTGGGAGAGTGTGTTACTCTAGTGTGGTGAGAGAGTGGTTACTCTAGTGTGGTGGTAGAGTGGTTACTCTAGTGTGGTGAGAGAGTGGGTTACTCTAGTGTGGTGGAGAGTGGTTACTCTAGGTGGCGGGAGAGTGGTGTACTCTAGTGTGGTGGGAGAGTGGGTTACTCTAGTGTGGTGGAAGAGTGGGTTACTCTAGTGTGGTGGAGAGTGGGTTACTAGTGTGGTGAGAGAGTGGGTGTTGTGGAGGCACCACTGCCCAGGTGTGAGATACACCACCCATGGTGTGAGTACCCCCAGGTAACTCCCAGGTGTGAGTAAACACCCAGGTGTGAGTACACACCCGGTGGATACCCGTGAGTACCACCCATAGTCCCCAGGTGTGAGTACACACCTCAGGTGGTCCACAGGTTAACACACGTGATCCACCGGTGGTGACCACGTGAGGGTGTGAGTACACACCCAGGTAAACCCAGTCCGGTGGCCCTGTGTTCCCAGGTGGATATCCCCTAGGTGTGAGTCACACCCTGTGATTACACCACATGTGACACACATTTCCCCCAGGGGTGGGTGAGTACAACCAGGAGTCCCAGGTTTGGTACACCGGTTGTCCCGTGTGGACCAATCGTGGCACATGGATAAAACAGGGTCAACCGTAGTCACAGGTGGAGCCCCCCCGGAGGATGGCTGGAGTGCCGCGTCGAGACGTGCCGGCAAGACCCGCGCCGTGCCCGTGGCACGCCCGCTGAGGCGTGCATAGGAAAGAGAATCCAGTGGCAGTGTGAGGTTGGCATACTTGGCACTGTGCCTCGAACGCTAACTCTATAACAAGTCAGTGCCACTCACTCCTCTCTCCCCTCACCCACCAGCCATCTCCCCCCCCCCCTGTAACTCCCGTCCCTGGCAGCTCACACATATTATGTGATGGCTAAATCATTTCGATTTGAGGGGAGACTTTTTGTGTGAGCAAAATCCCCTGGTTGGAGTCTACCACCCTCGGCCGTCTATCTCTGGGCTGTGCCATCTACCACCTCTCTCGTGTTATCACATCTGCGCACCCTCTCGTCCATCTCCCCCCGTGTTATCTACCACTCTTTCGGGGCGTCTCTCTCGAGAGGTAGCAGATCGTTAAAAGAGCTTGGACAACCTCTTTTAACGATCTACTGTGGTCTAGAGGTAGAGTGCTGGTTGTGTCAAGGTGCGCGAACACCTGACCTTCCAAGGTTCGAGCCTTTCACAGGAGTGTGAGCTCTTTGTGCGTTACCTCTGACCTTGTGGTTCTACACAAGTTTCCGTGTAATATATATATATATATATATATATATATATATATATCTATATATATAAAGGTAGTCATATATATAAATTTCTATATATATATATATATGTTCAATCACTTGGGCACTAAGAGACTCGAATCGCTGACGCCATGGGTGTGAGGCAGACGTTCCTCCACTGTTCAACGAGACAGGTGTACATAAGAAAAATGTTCAGAGACAACAATCCTCTGCCCAACTGAAAATCGTATACATTCGCCCGCTGCTCCTACAGTATAGAGGAATAAGTATTCCTATTATTTGAACGCTGCTATAATTGTAAATCAATTGATGCCTAAACACATCCCGTTACATAGTCACATCTGGTGGTATAGTCACGTCGTGGTAGGAGAAAAAGACGGAGGACATGATCCCCATATGACAAAATCCTGAAAGGATTATGCAAGGATGACAAGAATAGCTTTTTTGAGACTTAAATGCACATAAAGGAGTCGTGGAAGCCTCCTCCATCAGAAACTTTAGAGTGTTAGGTAAGCAGTGTTAGGTAGCAGTGTTAGGATAGGCAGTGATTAGGTAGGCAGTGTTAGGTAAGCAGTGTTAGGTAAGCAGTGTTAGGTAGGCAGTAGGTAGGAGTGTTAGGTAGGCAGTGTAGGTAAGCAGTGCTGCAAGCACACTGCCTCCCATCCATCACCAGTCTCCTTTAAACACTTGGACGATGGTCTACCAACTTCCCATCACACTCCCTGTCAATTTTTAAACAAGTTCCTGCCAGAACTTTTAATTTCTCTCACACACTGTAATCTCCTGCTCTTGTTGACTTTCCTCTCCTCTCGTTGAGTGTCCTCTCCTGGCCTTGTTGAGTGGTCCTCTCCTGGCTCTGTTGAAGGGTCCTCATCCTGGCTCATGTTGAGCAGTGTCCTCTCCTGGCTCTGTTGAGTGTCCTCTCCTGGCCTGTGTTGAGTGGTCCTCTCCTGGCCCTTGTTGACAGTGTCCTCTCCTGGCTCTTGTTGGACGTGTCCTCTCCTGCTCTTGTTGAGTGTCCTCTCCTGGCCCTTGTTGACAGTGTCCTCTCCTGGCTCTGTTGAGTGTCCTCTCCTGGCCCTTGTTGACAGTGTCCTCTCCTGGCTCTTGTTGACGTGGTCCTCTCCTGGCTCTTGTTGACAGTGTCCTCTCCTGGCTCTTGTTGAGTGGTCCTCTCCTGGCCCTTGTTGACAGTGGTCCTCTCCTGGCTGTGTGTTGACAGTGGTCCTCTCCTGGCCTCTTGTTGACAGTGTCCTCTCCTGGCTCTTGTTGACAGTGGTCCCTCCTGGCTCTTGTTGACAGTGGTCCTCTCCTGGCTCTTGTTGACAGTGGTCCTCTCCTGCTCTTGTTGACAGTGGTCCTCTCCTGGCCCTTGTTGACAGTGGTCCTCTCCTGGCTCTTGTTGACACGTGGTCCCTCCTGGCTCTTGTTGACAGTGGTCCTCTCCTGGCTCTTGTTGACAGTGGCCTCTCCTGGCCTTGTTGACAGTGGCCTCTCCTGGCCCTTGTGCGTCCTCGGCTCTTGTTGACAGTGGTATTTTCCTGGCACTTGTCAACAGTCGCAGATTTCCGCTCTGAAGTGTAAACTGTAAGTCACAACTTTTCCGTACAATCAAGCGCAAGGAAAATGATATTTCTTAAAACTTTGACTTTCACGGCCGCAAACACTGCTTGCTCTCAAGCAGTGTATTACAAAAGTGCACCTCAGCCTGGTACATAAATTCTGTAATACAATGAACTTTTAGTGTGT
>WNGS01092210.1:42837845-42849346 GCA_020271785.1 Procambarus virginalis | reverse complement strand
ACTCCTAGTGTGGTGGGATGAGAGTGGTTACTCTAGGTGGTGGGAGAGTGGGGTTACTCTAGTGTGGGTGGGAGAGTGGGTTACTCTAGTGTGGTGGGAAGAGTGGGGTTACTCTAGTGTTGGTGGAGAGTGGGTACTCTAGTGTGGTGGAAGAGAGTGGTTACTCTAATGTGGTGGAGGTGGGTGTTACTCTAGTGTGGTGGAAGAGTGGTTACTCTAGTGTGGTGGGAGAGTGGGTTACTCTAGTGGGTGGGAGAGTGTTACTCTAGTGTGGTGGGAGTGTGGGTTACTCTAGTGTGGTGGAAGAGTGGTTACTCTAGTGTGGTGGAAGAGTGGGTTACTCTAGTGTGGTGAAGAGTGGGTTACTCTAGTGTGGTGGGAGAGTGGGTTACTCTAGTGTGGTGGGAGAGTGGGTTACTCTAGTGTGGTGGGAGAGTGGGTTTCTCTAGTGTGGGGAAGAGTGGGTTAGCTAGTGTGGTGGGAGAGTGGTTACTCTAGTGGGGTGGGAGAGTGGTTATCTGTGTGGTGGGAGAGGGGGTTCTCAGTGTGGTGGGAGAGTGGTTACTCTAGGGTGGTGGGAGAGTGGGTTACTCTAGGGTGGTGGGAGAGTGGGTTACTCTGGTGTGGTGGGGGAGTGTGGGTTACTCTAGTGGTGGTGGAAGTCACGTCCCTTTCTCATCAATCAGCTCACATCTATTGGTCCCGGGTTTGGTTCCCCGGGCCCGACGAAACGTTTGGGCACTTTTCCTTACGTCTGATGCCACAGTTCACTTGACAGTAACTAGGTACCTGTGGGTTAGGCAACTCTTGAAAACAAATTCTGACTGTTGTAGATTTGAACAAATTGAATTGTTCTCTACCTCTAACTGTTCTTTCCCTCCCCACACCCCCCTCATCCTGTCCCAATTCCCCTTTAATACCTCCCCCACCTATATCTTTCCCATTCCCCCTTACTTCCCTACCCCACGCTATCCTCCTCTTCCTTCCTTCTTATCCTCCAGGTTCTCCTCGCCCCTCCTTCCTCACTCCTTTCTTCCCCGGTTCTTCCTGCGCCCTGCCTTCATCCTCCTATCCTTCCCAACTTCCCCTCTGATTCCTTACCCACCTCCCTCCATGCCTATCCCCCCATCCATATCCTTCCAAGCTCCCCTCACAAACAACACAACATCAACCAACACTACCAGAATGCAATGAAGCAAATCCGCCCCCTCCCACCCTCCACAGAAAAAAATGGTAGCTACACACGAAACAAATCGACAAGGTCCGTGGATGAGGATTCGAACCTACGTCCGGGATGATTTCAAGGTCCCTCTCGCCTCGGGGACAACCATAAGACAGAACAAGGGGAAAATCAACCACCCACAGAAAGAAAAATCACCTTTGTTACACAAGGCGTTTGGCATCCCCGCGCGTGAGACCCTATTTCTGGGCCGAGGCCCTTGATACGAACCGTCCGAACCTCGCCCCTTGACTCCTCCTGCGTAGCAAAAACACGACAAAAACACGACAAAAACAGCTACACACGCAACACAAAAGCAAGAAAAATCTAGGAAACACAACTGCTTTCTCATAATATTTGCGTTCCGCAGTTCTCATCTCAATATCGCAACGTGTGTGTCAAAACTGCTACAGTGACCATAGGTAAATGGCAAAAGCGACCATATGAAATTTATATGGTATACACATGTACACCACCAGACGGTACCCCACTAGGACTGCACACCCCCGGCGGTACACCCACCAGACTGTAGCACCCCAGACTGCACACCCCCAGACTGTACACCACTAGACTACGCAGACCATCCTGTGTAGACAGTACATTTTGTAACTACTGGCACCATAGTACATATATTTGACCGTAATGGGACAATTAAATCTTAGAATTACAGTACTATACACTCTATAGAGTCCTGAAAAAATAAAGCTAAAAATAATATTTAAATATTCCTAGGTTTAGTAAGGTCCATATAGTTACTGTATCAACCTCTGATAAGAGTAGTGTATTTGGCCTTTGGAGGGTTAGGTTTGGTAGTTTAGATCTTATTAGCAACATAAATAACAAACCCTTTTCAGGTGTGTCAAAATTTAATAGTGCCGATTTCTACTTTCTGTACCTCCACAGTACTATAAGTACTATAAAGTTACTTTCTAGAAGTTAACTAGTGCCGATTTCTACTTTCTGTAAGTAATCATAAGTCCTTTTCTATAAGTTTAACTAAGTACTACCTAAACGGGAGGATGGGTTGGACTACACCGCGCTAGATTGTACAACCTTTCACCACTTAAACCGAGGGTAGATAAATATATGCCCCCGAATAAAGGTAAAGGTAAGATAAAGATATGCCCCCTTGCCCGAAAAGCTACGCGTCCCTAGTGTCTTTACCAGATTGTAATTACTATGCTAGGTATCTCACAATCCACAATGTACCTTCGTGCATTATAATCAATAATAAATAAATATATACCAATACGCTGGCCTCTTCTTCAAGGGCTTGTGAATATCCCTTGTTGGGTCCATATAGTACAAAACTGTCCACGTCGTATTACACACGTGTTTGTGAAGAGGTCTGCCTGCCAGCCTGGCCACACTTAACCTCGGGGGGAAAAAACGTAAATCTTTTTCGCCCGAAAAGTTTGTATAGACCCTGAGCAGTGTGAGGCCAGGGGATGGGGGGCTACACACCGATGGGTGGTTGTCGTTTATTTACCTATTGTCATTTTGTTACGTGAGATTCGGCTCCTGGTCCCCGCCTTTTAGCTATCGGCTGTTTTAAATAATGACCTGATCATCTTCATTAATGGTGTGATAGTCTGAGGCGATAGAGCTTTACGGGCTGAGGGGACTCTGACTACCTTTGACACTTAAGTCTCCCCTCGTTGCAGAAATGGAAAACGGGAAGGCTTAAAACAGAAACCGGTTAGTGCAAAATGACGCTTCCAAAGAACACCTGGATGAGCACAGGAGAGTCCTCGTATATCTGCTTGTAGAACACGGAGTGTTATACTACATCTCAGAAGAGTTCTCAGGGAACAACCCTTTAACCTTATGGAACACGGGTCTTCTCGCCTTAATGATACACGTAACATATATCTAGAGTGTAAGAAGTGAACCTGCCCCAAATCATGATATATCTTGTTACCAATAACATTCATCATAAAATAACAGAAATACATTAGTAATACCTCTGTAATCTCAGCTCGGTTACGTTTTCCTTCTTCTTCTTGGATTTCTTCTTTTTTTTCTTCTCAAATTCCTATCGTCTTCTACCTCTCTTCTTCTCATTTTGTCACACTTGTGGCCCTTCCCGAGATGTTCCACTCCTCTCAAGTGTGAGGTCACGCCAGTGTGGCAGTAGGGTGACCTCATCCAGGACAGACTGGTCAATGATCACCCTAACGAGGCAGATGTCGTTTGTGTGTATGGTACTTGAGAGCCATGCACGGCCCGTCACTCTCACCATCAATAGCCTGATTGGTCAACGCGGTTCACCATCATGCTCCTCACTAACGTATACAACACTACCCCTGCACATTATACCAAACTTTAGACTACACACTACACAACTGCACTCAATAACCGCTCTTCTGCACATATTGCAAAAGGGAAATTGTCTGACGCAAAGCAAAATTTTATAGAATTATTACCATTATAAATTATGAATAATTTCCAGGCTTATCATTTTTGAGAATATAACCACTGTTTATTATCTTGACTTTTAACACCAATAATTACTTTTTCCTCATAATAATTTAAATCTGATATTCAGACGTCAAAGATGTCATAACAAGGACTCTAGTCCACGTTTGTTTCATTAAATATACATTCTCGCCACTCGGATATCTATATATATATTAATATATATAATATTATCATATTATGAATGTATGTATGCTGAGTGTGTGTGCGTCTGTCATGGAGGTAAGGAGATGTGAGCATCTCGCTAGACACACCCTAGCAGAATTCCCGGGGAGGCTGATAAATTATGCGACGTTTAGGACTGATCTTCCTCCTCTCCCTCCCTCAGCATCCTATAACCCCCCAAACCCCCAACCCCCCGCCCCTCGCCCCATCCTGCATCAATTCCACTCCACTGGAATAAAATTGTCAATTCTTTTTTTCAATACGTTTCTGGCAAGTTGCAATTGTTTTTAGTCAAATTTGATAACGTTAGTAAGGGAGAGGGGGAGGCCGGATGATGCGTTTACGTCCACGATCAAAGCATTATATTCCCACACACTCGTACCTCAAACATCACTACAGCGGAGGCAGATGGAACGTCTCTGGCCCTCCAAAACAAATTTTTTTTTCCTCTTGTGTATCTTAGAAATTTCAGACGGAAAATCTTTATCACCATAATACATAACTTTTCATAAACTACACTTTATGTTTTCAGAAATAAAGCCGTATGATCGGGGACTGATTTATGACTTATTGACTTATATGATGAAATAAAGCCATAATTGATGACTGATTCATGACTTATTGACTTATATGACGAAATAAAGTCATATATGATGACTGATTTATGACGTATTGACTTATATGATAAAACAAAGCCATATATGATGACTGATTTATGACGTATTGACTTATAAGATAAAATAAAGCCATATATGATGACTGATTCATGACTTATTGACTTATATGATAAAATAAATCCCTATATGATGACTGAGTTACCTTTCGTTTCTTCACTATGGTGATCAGGGGACTGACGAGCACACTTTTCGATACTGCGCACTAATTCCACACCATCTTAAAAAGTGCTCCAGAACTGAGAATGGAGGGCAACGATGGTGCCAGGGTCAGTCCACGGGCCTAGGATTACCATCCTAGTGAGTCAGCTGAGATCATGAACTAACTCACCCGACTATACCGAGACCAGTACAACCTGTGCCAGTATTCACACACTCACACACACACTACAACACACACCACAACACACACACACATGCAGCAGTCGTGTGTGTGTGTGTGTTACAACCACGCGAGTCCACGACACACCCCAAGCCCTTGTGGACACACACCACTAACGTTAACTACTCCATACTGGCGACGAAACTACTCTCATCTGAAGAGCAGAGCTGGTCAGTGTGGGAGGAGAATGGGGTGGGGAAGAGGATGGATGGTAAATAGGGGGTCAGCAGGAGGGGGGAGGGAAAGGGGTGATAGCATTGGGGGGCTGAGGAGGGAAGGTACGTCCGCATATCACATGTCAGCATACCCAACTGCAAGCAACATATCACCACAAGTATAAAGAAACTTGTGAGAATGCAGAGATCACGAAGATGGTATTACAAACAAAGCAGACGAACTTAAGGAATAACATGTGAGAATGCAGAGATCACAAACACAGATGGTATTACAAACAAAGCAGCTGAACTTAAGGAATATACATGTGAGAATGCAGATACCGTAGCATTAGATGAGTGAATGTCGGTAGTGTCGTAGCAAATGTAGTATTCCTAAACGACTGCCACGATGTAAATAAAGAGGAAAAGGAGGTGGGAGCATAGAATACAAGGACTCAGTTTTAAGAGGTTCAGCAGCAGCATTCATTCCTCATTTTGTGAATTACATGAAAACTGACTAGAACTCAGTCGTCTGTAACAAAACTGCTGCTTAAAAGATCTCGGCTATGACGACAGGTTCAGAGAACTGAACTGAACTTGACTATGCAAAAAGAGTAGGGGTCCTGAGGAGACATGATCACACTATATGCAATACTAAAGATAATAGATAAGGTCGAAAGTACAGTCTTTACCAAACGTTTGATAATAGAGCGAGAGAACATGGGTCGAAATTATAAACAAAAGAGGAGTTAGATAGATGTAAACAAGTATTCGGTTTTCTTTGGGTATTGGGCTAAAAGCCCATCAACCTCTGGAAGGTTGTTAAGACCAACAATAGCTTACTGACCTACCAGCAAGTATATATTTAAGTCCTGAACACAAACCAAGGAAGCACCGCTCCTGTGCCAGGTAAGTCCACTACGGGCTCACCATAGCCTGTGCTACTTGCCCCGCTCGTGTGCCGGGTAAGTTACGGGCTCACTATAGCCCGTGCTACTTGGAACTTGTTCCGAGTAGCTGAATCTATAACAACAACAGCAACACAGACTATGACTAAATTTAGCTGTCAGTGTATATACGCCCAGAAACGGGGAACACCTTTCAGCGTACTACGGGCTCGCCATAGCCCGTGTTACCTGCAACTTTTTGTTTCAGGTAGCGAATTTTTAACAGCAACAACATTTCAGCGTACATTTCTACGAGCAAACGCTTGTACGGCAAGCTGGCGGTCAGCAAGTGAAGCTCTCAGCGACGTCCACTTTCACCTGGAGGTCCAGAGCCAAATACTACAACCAGCACGTTAAGATACACAACCGCCAATTACCATTATAGTGTAGAGGCGGGGACGAAACAGCCCGTCCTCCCGAGCGCTCACCACCTCACTAAACTGATATACCCAAACCTAACCTCACCGAGGACCCACGAATAGAAAACGGGACATCAAACAAATTTTCTGAGCAACTGTTATTTTTATACAACATTGCCAATACGTCAAAATCTCGCTAGATTTCGCTACAAGTAGAATATTAGTTATCATTTACATAACAATATTTTAACATGGACGATGAAATACATGTCAACGGCAGTAGTCTTTCCAAATTCATTACCGGATTTCTAGACGAAACCAGTTAATCTAATTACTCTTTATGCAACCCGTCTTCCTAACTGAGCGTCGCGTTTTGACATATCCTCTACCTAAGGCCAAAAAATTTTCATACTAAAAATGGTATGGGCTTGCGACATTGACATACTGTTTCGTTTTCTGTTTTGGGTCCTCTGGTAGGTTAGGATAAGGGCACTTTAATACGAAGGATTTTTGACGTTGGGGACCGTAGGAGGGCGGGATGCTAAGATATAAATGATTTTTGTAGAAAATGAGGGATACGGAAATATATTAACCATTACTGCCTTCAATATACACCCTGTTCACCAGACCACACACTAGAAGGTGAAGGGACGGACCGAAACGTCGTCGTCCCTTCACCTTCTAGTGTGTGGTCTGGTCAACATACTTTAGCCACGTTATTGTGACTCATCGCCTGCAATATACACCCTTATGATGTGTCTACATACGTCTTACTCACCTGCAGCTGCCCACCAGTCTTACTCATCTGGAGCTGCCCACCAGTCTTACTCACCTGCAGCTGCCCATCAGTCTTACTCACCTGCAGCTGCCCATCAGTCTTACTCACCTGCAGCTGCCCACCAGTCTTACTCATCTGCAGCTGCCCACCAGTCTTACTCACCTGCAGCTGCCCACCAGTCTTACTCATCTGCAGCTGCCCACCAGTCTTACTCACCTGCAGCTGCCCACCAGTCTTACTCATCTGCAGCTGCCCACCAGTCTTACTCATCTGCAGCTGCCCACCAGTCTTACTCACCTGCAGCTGCCCACCAGTCTTACTCACCTGCAGCTGCCCACCAGTCTTACTCACCTGCAGCTGCCCACCAGTCTTACTCACCTGCAGCTGCCCACCAGTCTTACTCACCTGCAGCTGCCCACCAGTCTTACTCATCTGGAGCTGCCCACCAGTCTTACTCTCACCTGCAGCTGCCCACCAGTCTTACTCTCACCTGCAGCTGCCCACCAGTCTTACTCTCACCTGCAGCTGCCCACCAGTCTTACTCTCACCTGCAGCTGCCCATCAGTCTTAACAGCTAACTCACTCACCTGGAAGAGAGAAACCATGAGTCAGATGCAGCAGTGATCTGAGAATGCTGTAAAAGAATATTATTTTATTCTTATTCTGAGAATATTATTGTTAAACAGTTAAACAATAATATAAAGAACCCATATCCAGCACACTGAAGCGCACTAGTGACGTGTTGGGATCGAACCATCGAGTATTATCATGGTAATATTACCATCTTCATGTTAAGGAATCTACATTTGGGTCTACTGACCCAAGCCAATCTATTCTTATTTACTAGCTTAGGGCTTTCAACTGATAAATTTAGCCGGCTCTCCTAATCTGCCACTCCGTCCAAAATGCCGCCTCCTAACCTAACCTAACCTAACCTAACCTAACCTAACCTAACCTAACTATAAATATTCAAACCCCAGCAACCCACCTACCCTATCGAACTCGTGAATAGAAAATGTGGATTATCTGTGGGCATTTACTTTTCATAGTAGGTTTATTATACGCTGGTTACCATAACGTACCAAATACAACCTATTAAGTTGAGAGGATGGGTTACATACCATACAGCCAACCATTCACTCGTGTGCTTAACAAGTCTAAGCTACTATGAAGTAAGACTAAGTGTCTTAAAGACGTTTTAATTAATATTTTCCAAGATTCACGTCTTTTTTATGTTTAAAGCATTTTTCCCCACCTTTTTAAGGAATATTTCCATCTTTATACAGCATTTTCTTACCTAAAGAATATGTTCTGCGATCGACGTGAATTGTGTACAGTATGGGGGCCAATTTCACATTATGGATTTGCAAGATAAGGACAAGTAGTTATGTGGTGAGAACTCTATGTCACTGATTATATAACCCTTGGCAAGGATTTTGGAGAAAAGAGATGGGATATGAGGACAAAAAGCTGGGATATGATGACAAGGAGCTGGGATATTAGGACAAGGAGCTGGGATATGAGGACAAGGAGCCGGGATAAGAGGACAAGGAGCTGAGATATGAGGACAAAGAGCTGGGATATGACGATAAAGAGCTAGGATATGAGGACAAAGAGCTGGGATATGACGATAAGGAAATAGGATACGAGCACAAAGAGCTGGGATATGAGGACAAAAGAGCTGGGATACAAGTACGTAGCAACAACACGGAGCCCAATCACTCTCCTGCAGGAGCCCCGCTCTCCCACCTACCACATTCCACGTGACGGGAACCCCCAGAGATGCCAAAGAGGAGAAACACAAGCCGTCAGGTAAGCTCTGATGTGATGTGTTATGGCATCACTGCTATGCAGATGTGCAGCATCCCTCCCTCCCCACCCCAACTCTCTCTCTCTCTGCCACCTGCACGCCACCTCTAAAGATGCTGCTGATTTGGTGACCTAATAAAGTGATCTAGGAACGTGTGGCTGACCTCTCCCACGCTCACAGGAAGTGTGTGACAGCGGCTAGCTTCTTTGATAAGGTTCCTCCTCCCTCTCCCCCCGCCACCTGGCCCTCAGCCCATCTCATGAGTGCAGAGTTAGGTGATGTTTACACCGTCACTCCCACGTACACAATGCGTCCACCGTCACTCCGACGTACACAATGCGTCCACCGTCACTCCGACGTACACTCTGTTTTTCACTCTAAAAAGTGAAAAACAGAGTGTACCTCCGTGTACAGAGTGTTTATATATATATAAATATATATATATGTATATATATATATATATATATATATATATATATATATATATATATATATATATATATTAAATTAAAGCATCGAATCGCGTGCAAATTATGAATTAATACGATAACTATTGAAATATCTCCGGTCTCCGACCCAGTACATTTCACAGTACTGATGATCGAATTATCTTAAGTACCCACCGTCCTGTCTGTCTCTCTGACAGAGACAGAGACAAAAGGAGAAGTTACAGGTGAGAGTGAAATCGTAAATGAGCCAGATGTGCTGATATTATGTATCACTTCAAGAGATAACCTCAGTGCCTTTATTAAATATCTATGTGATATAAACTGTGTGAATGTGTGTATATAATAATTTAATTGTCCTCGTGGGGGGGAAAGGGTTGAGCTTTAGCTCTTTGGTCCCGTCTCTCAACTGCTATTCAACTAGTATACAGGTTTCTTACCCTATTGAGGTTTATCATACCTAAATTTGAACCTGTGGATAAAATCTGTCACCAACCCATCACTTTCTAAAGCATTCCATTTCTTAGCTACTCTAACGCATAATAAATTCTTTCTAATGTTTCTATGGCTCATTTTGGGTACTAAGTTTCCACCTGTCTCTTCTTGAGAGAGTACCACTCTTGTTAAATATTCTGTCTTTATCCACCTTATCAATTCCCTTCTCAGAATTTTGTATGTAATAATCATGTCTCCCCTAACTCTTTTGTCTTCCAGCGACGTGAGGTTCAGATCGAGTAGTCTTCCTTCGTAGCTCATACCTCGTAGTTCCTGTGCTTGATTCCAGACCTTCACCGATTCTTGCTTGATTCCAGACCTTCACCGATTCTTGCTTGATTCCAGACCTTCACCGATTCTTGCTTGATTCCAGACATACACTGATTTTTGCTTGATTCCAGACATACACTGATTCTTGCTTGATTCCACTCACTCCACGCCGGAACGGCGTTATACCTTACACAAGTTTCTAAAGACATTTCTTATGTTAGCCAACTATGCATATACCGCCGATGATATCCTTTTGATATGAGCTTCAGGAGACAGGTTCGGTGTGATATCAACACTTAGATCCATCTTTCTGTCCGTTTCATAAAGGATTTTTATCTCCCATTCAGTGCCTTGAATCTGACCTCCTGCTCCCTCTACTTAGCTCCTGTACTTCACATTCACTTGAGATAAACTCTTGAAGATATTTGTTGGACCATTCTTTCAGTTTCTTGAGGTAATTGTGTTGCCTCATGATGTCTTCGTCTTAATCCTCCTCATAATTTTACATACCATAAAAAATTATGAGGAGGATTAATCCTCATAAACAGTAAATATTGACAAGAATTCAACCTGGAAGATCATTTACATATATGAGGAAACAGGGGGGAGAGAGAGAGAGAGAGAGAGAGAGAGAGAGAGAGAGAGAGAGAGAGAGAGAGAGAGAGAGGAGAGAGAGAGAGAGAGAGGAGAGAGAGAGAGAGAGAGAGAGAGAGACAGCAGACAGACAGAAAAGATATCATCTTTCAAGAGAATATCGAAGGTTCCCAGAGGTGCGGAGTGCCATATTTACAGAACTTTAACTAGGGCAGGCCAGGGGTTTGACAGATGCCTTGTGGTAACACTCCAATTTGGGGATCCTATGTATACCTTACGACTGTCTCAACTGCCTCATTTACACCTCTAACTGCCTAGTGGTACCAGTACCCGGCACCACGGACTCGAGGGCCCATATTTGCCCCTCCTGTAGTACACACCTCGACGTCCTGGATTTCTTAATACAGGATCCCGGGAGACAGGAAACGGTTGGGCACGCTTCCTTTCACCTGATGTCACTGTTCACTAACCAGTAAATAGGTACCATGGAGTTAGGCATCTGGTGAAGGTCAGCAGTTGACCGAAGGTGGAGACCTCGGTCAACTGCTGAACTTGTTGATCGGTCAACTAATTCAGAATGCCTCTGAACGGCTTCCGGTCTTAGACAACGGCAGTTTAATCATAGTTGTGGCTTCCTGCCTTCCCGGACAGGTTCGACTCCCTCACACCTCACACTGGAGGTGTAAACCCAGATAAAACGGGAGTGTTGGTCGACACGCTGCTGAGGTT
>WNGS01092210.1:42787280-42819577 GCA_020271785.1 Procambarus virginalis | reverse complement strand
ACACACACACCACACACACACACACACACACACACACACACACACAGCCGTGTGTGTGTGTTTGGGGAGCTGGTGGCCGAGCGGACAGCACGCTGGACACGCGATCCTGCAGTTCCAGGTTTGATCCCGGGCGCCGTCGAGAAACGATGGGCTGGGTTTCTTTCACCCTATGCCCCTGTTACTTAGCAGTAAATAGGTACCTGGGAGTTAGTCAGATGTCACGGGCTGCTTCCTGGGGTGTGTGTGGTGTGAAAAAAAAATAGTAGTAGTAGAAACAGTTGATTGACAGTTGAGAAGCGGGCCGAAAGAGCAGAGTCCAACCCCCGCAAGCACAACTAGGTAAATATAGCACTTGCATATAAACAGCCATATGCAATGTTTTATTAAAGGCACTACGGGCTCACCATAGCCCGTGCTACTTGGAATTTTGTTCCAGGTAGCGAATCTTTAACAACAACAACATTGTTTTATTACTACGCATATTTTAGATCTTAGAGATACCTTAGAAGTTAAAGGCTGGGGTTATATACCTCAACATACTCAAATACTTGAAGTAGACCGTTAAAGTTGGTATTTATGAAGTGGTTCCAATATGTAGGCGATGAGTCACAATAACGTGGCTGAAGTATGTTGACCAGACCACACACTAGAAGTTGAAGGGACGACGACGTTTCGGTCCGTCCTGGACCATTCTCAAGTCGCTTGTGACTTGAGAATGGTGACTTGAGAGACAAGCGACTTGAGAATGGTCCAGGACGGACCGAAACGTCGTCGTCCCTTCAACTTCTAGTGTGTGGTCGGGTCAACTGGTTCCAATATTCATCACTGGAAGTAAAGGTGTATGTGGTAACATGGAAGGCTTCAGAAGGTCCCTGTGGGGGAGTGGTGCAACTCTCGTCTCGCGTCCCATAAGCTATTACGGCTGGATTCGAGCAGGGATGATCGACTGGGCACAGATCTCAAACTGGTCGTACGTGTCTCACCTAGCAGTAATTAAGAACATGGTTGTGAACCGATTAACGGGTCACATTCCAGGAAATATTAGTAAGGACTAAGCTGAGGCACGTGAAGGGGAGGTTGTAAACCTGCTAACAGGAGTAAAAAGCCATCTCCTGTTCCCATCGCCTTAACAACCGTATTTATTAAAAATATGAACACTGAGGAAGATAGAACAATGCAGAGTAAGAAGGAGCGAAGATGAGACAAGAGGTAGCAAGGGACAGGACACCCTCCCAGACTCAACAGTAGCATCAATGTCAGTGAACACAAATGACATAACAACTGAACAAGAGAATGATAACCAAGAGCAATATGGACGAGAACAATGTTACACTCAGCAACCAGTACTGGCAGGATAAGCCAACGCTCCACCTTCACATCCTCACCCTAAACGAAGCTAGAAAACCTTCAAAGAACAACCAGCCACAACCTCCATCCTGTAACTATCCAGCATTCCGTTCAGTAAGGTCCATATCGTACCACTATAACCCACACTCTCTGCCCTACTGACCTCCACTTCTCCTCTCATCTACCTTTCCCCTCATCCAAGTTCAACATTTCAAGATGGCCGAGCGTACTGTGTATAATTACTCACTATAAGGCCGCTAGAGATATACTTTCAAAATTGAATGTTTCCTTGTTCTTGGCAGTAATATAATCAACTGAGTACATTGATTGTGTTATATTTATCATGAGCTCTGATTGGCTGATGATCAAGGAAACTCTGGGATGTGATTGGTGGGCCCAGAGGTTTCAACTATAAACGATATATTGTTTTGTGAGCGTTGAATAGAAGACACGTCTGATAATGGGAAACGTCTGCCAGTGAAAAAATAGCGTTTAAAAATCAGTATTATTCTTTACAATGTGATGAAAGTACGGATGTGTCTGGCAGTACTGACATGCTATCATTCATACCGTATGAACCTGTTGGTATAATTAGTGAAGATTTTCTGTTTTGCCAAACATTGCCAACACAAACTGCCGGTGAGTCGAATTTTTTATAGTTTGAATGATTTCATAATTGCAAGTGAAATTGAGTATTCAAATGTGTAGGAGTCAGTACTAACGGAGCTCCTGCCATGTGAGGACAGTACACAGGACTCGAGGCAAAGGTTCGAGCTGCAACACTCTCAAATGTGCTCAATGTTGCACACAGACAGATTCACAGCCTGCAAGATCGACCAGTACCGAAGACGTATTAGGTACAACATATATATATATATATATATATATATATATATATATATATATATATATATATATATATATATATATATATATATATATATATATATATATATATATATATATATATATATATATATATATATATATATGCCATGTCATACGGGGAGAGGGGAATGATATAAGGGAGGAGAAAGAGAGAAATGAGACAGCAAGAGCCAAGTAGAATGTGGAATAATAGAGTGAGGGGGATAGATGGATAGATACAGAAGGGTGGATGGATAAAGGGTAGGGATTAAGAGAGATGTAAGGACAGACCAAAGACTGGCCGTAGTACTGCTCCCAACCCGCTCCTATGAACACCTGTCCTGTTTAATTTACAGAAGGAACAGCTCTCTAAGGGCGCCGGGAGGAGTGAGGAGAAGGGGGGGTGGGAAGGCCGCTTCAGCGAGGGAAGACAAGAGACTCGGAGGCTTCATCTTTCCCGTGATGACAGAGACCAGGCTGCAATTCTTCCAGGGTGCGCGTTCGATCCCCAATGGTCCTTGTGGTTGTTGAGCCTTCAGCGGGGCGTGTGCTTGTCTCCTGCCTTAATGCCTTTCCTTCAGGCTCCGTCTTGCTCTCAGAATGGCCAAGATGGCCCCCCCAGATGCGGCCTCCTCCTCCTTCCAGGCCATTGGTGTTGATGAGCCACAGTAGCAGTACAAATGGAATGGGTTTTACTCTACACTACACCTGTACACCCAGGTTACATACCACTACACCCACGCTACACACCAGTACACTCACCCGTACACCTGCTCTACACACCCGTACACCCATCAAACTCAGGGATCAAGTCGTCTGAGGAGATTCGAGAGGGTATTAATAGCCGCCAGCACATTGTCAAAAGGTCACGCCACCCGTGTCTTTCCCCAGGCACGTACACGTCACAGCACGACCCTCGTCCATAGTCACGTACAAGCGGTCACGTACACGTCACAGCACGACCCTCGTCCACAGTCACGTACAAGTAGCTACGAACACAATCGTACATAATATACATAAACAATATCTACCCGTCATCTGCAACGTACAATCACGTACAGTGTTCTGAGCAGACAACCTCCGAGGGACGACTAAGGGATCTCTGTCCGTACACATCAAGTCTTTACGCAATCCTACGAAACCTGTACATCCATGTTTGCATTTACTAAGCAGTTTACCAGCTTTAAAGCCTATTTAAGCTGACAAATCAACCAAACCAAAGCCCCCTACCCCATGATTGAGGAAAGATGTAAAGGTTTAATACGTAGTGGAGTAAATAATTGATGAGTCGCGGCCCCTTGACTTTACTACACACTGGTAAAGCAACATAATCGTGAGGACATGATGACAACGTAGAAAGTTGATGGCAGACTGACAGAGCAGACAGGGACGCAAATACTCAAGACAGAATCAGCGGAACGAAGGAGAAAGGAAACTATCAGGAAAAAGCGCCAAGTCATTACGACTATATAGCATTGGGAATGGATTAGGATAAGGATTTGGGATGGGACGGGGAGGGGGGGAGGGGGGAATGGTGCCTAACCACTTGGACGGTCGAAGAATAAAAACAGAAATTAAAATGTTGGTAAAAAGAGTATCTATCCCGTAAGGAGAATGGGATAGATAAAAAAAAGAGCAGGATTACTCTTATTAATCTTACTATTTATATTTTCTGAATAATAATAATAATAATAATAATAATAATAATAATAATAATAATAATAATAATACCCGTATAATTAAATTGATGAGAAATCTAAAATCTGAAATTCATTATTAATCTCAAATCTAATAGTCACTATAATTTGCAAGCGAGAAAAAAAAAAGATTAGTTTAGAAGCTTGGATACTGAAAGCTGGCACACAAATTCCGCAGAGTTGTCAGAAAGTGTTGAGACACTGTACGCCCCTTATAGCCTCAAAATGCATCCGGAGTCTGCCAGTGCAGACTGCCTCTCACATGCTTCTATATAACCATCCTGTGTGATGGGGATTTTTTAGCATCACCTACTTAGCTTTTTTGACACACTGTACTCCACTTCATATAGTCTAGGGTTGCTTCATTAATGCAGATGTACCTAATGTATTAATAAAAAACGTGATGGGTTACCTAGGTCTAATTCAACTTCATCTTTGTTTCACGCTAATTTGACTACAATGTCTGTATCATTATGATGGGTTACATTTATATGAGATGACATCCATACAAAAGAGATTCAGGGATTCTAATCTCCTTTGTATGGATCTAAACTTAACTTCCAGGTACCTATTTGCTGCTAGGTGAACATAGGCATCAGATGTAGGGTAACTCTGAACAAAAGAGTCACCTTCCTCCAGGGTTTAACCCACAACAGCTGCCAAACTCCCAAGTACCTATTTACTGCCAAATGAACAGTTATATCAGGTTCAAGGAACTTGACCCAAACGGCTCGCCCTCCCCAGGAATCGAACTCAAGCAACAACGGGCAACCAGCACTCTGCTTCAAGTGCTACAGGATAACAATGGAACACCACATCAATGGTTACAGTAGATAAGATGCTACGAACCACTGGACTAGTGTCCGTATTTACCTGTGCGACAAGGAGATAAATGGAAAGAGAAACAGACAGTATATCCTATTCGAAAGTTTTTTTTTCTTTTAAACCTGTGTTGCGTCAGGGCGATTCTCACACTTTCCGTTGCGTCAAGAAAAAAACAAAACCTATTAAAGCTGCAATTTATTCGCAGTATTTATATTCATGTTAAAAAATGCGTTCAGAATAAATCGCCCAAACCATGAAGCTTGAATATTAACAGCGAGGATAACAGATCAGAAAAATGAAGCTTTTACGTCAAACATCATTCATCGGACATCACAGAAAAATATCAATTTTTTGAAGGAATTTACAGTGAACACGATTTAAAGTATTCACGTTCTTCTGCGTTCTACGAACTTACACTGGTACACTGGACTAAGGCCGGGCGAATGGTCACTGCCAGCACCATACTGTTAGCCTCGGCCGGGTGAATGGTCACTGCCAGCACCATACTGTTAGCCTCGGCCGGGTGAATGGTCACTGCCAGCACCATACTGTTAGCCTCAGCCGGGCGAATGGTCACAGCCAGCACCATACTGTTAGCCTCGGCCTGCCTGGTGAATGGTCACTGCCAGCACCATACTGTTAGCCTCGGCCGGGCGAATGGTCACTGCCAGCACCATACTGTTAGCCTCGGCCGGGTGAGGAGGTGACAGTGAGACAGTACGCGGGTACTCGACAGTACTTCAGGTAATGGGGCAGCTCGGGTACTTACCTGAAAAAAAGAGATATACAAACATTAGCATTTTTGATCAAACATTTCACCAGCTTTACCATATACATAAAACTTAATATCCTTGACACACACACATAAACGAGTAAGGGGGAAAACAATCTGAATAACAGTAATAGTAGATGATGACTGTGAAAATACTGCATATTATAACATATTTGGCAGCATTGCTAATTAACTAATTAAAGCGACGGGAAGACAAGAGACGCCTCGCGGTGTCCCATTTTCTATACAAATCTTATCAAATGTAATATTAAACACTGTAACATAGCGAAAGTTTTGGCAGCTCCACCTTTCCCCTGGAGTTTATTCCATCCCTATTTATTCTATTAGTGAGGGGGTAAAATAGGTAATGAGGAGGGAGGAATAAGAATGAAGATAAAACACTAAAAGATGAATATGAGGGCAAGGACTTGAGGCCGGAATTAATGAGGAAACATATTTATAATATTCCAAAACAGCTTTGTGTTACATGCTGCCCAGGTTACATATCCGGCAACACACTACTGTCATATTAACATTAGATTGAATAAACACAGATGTTCTCAACACAGACAAAAGATATTGTGCTATAAACATTATCGTATACATTATTGCGCATGTTTTATGTATGTGGATAGGAAAGTAATAGGATGAGCCACTTAAAAAACAAATTACAATTAATTTTGATAGTGTTTCAAATTGGACAAGCAATTATTGTGATGAATAGTCTCGCTATTTAAAATTTATTCATTAAAAATTACAAAATATTAATACCTTAACAGAGTTAATAAGATAGTATGTATCGTAAGCATTGCGTTCTCGTCTAATTATTGCGCTCAGTTTATTATCTGTGATTCAACAGTTTTTGAAACTATATTTATATCTATGAATATTTTTAGCCTCAACTATCTCCTATCTTGACTACTTATTGGTTAAATGTTTTCTTGCGCCACAATGATCAGCTGTGTTCTACCTGACATCCGCCACCTTCTGTCCCGTTGCAACTGTTAAACATTATTATTATTTTCTTCATTAATTTCATTCATGATCTTATACGTCGCAATCATGTTTCATCTTTACTATCCTTTTAAATATTGTAATAAGATTGAGTTCTTTCAGTATTTTCTCATATTCTAATCCGTTCAGTTCAGGAACGAGTCACGTGCACTGGAAGTTGTCTCGAGCAATATCAAAAGATTGGTTGTAGAAGTTAATGTTTGGAAAAGTGAGGTCGAGTGAAAGTGAGCACTCGACCGCACTTTTCCAAACATTAACTTCTACAACCAATCTTTTGACATGTATGTGATTCAACGTCAGCCAACAGCGACTAAAAGACTAAAAGGCAGCGTATCAAACTATCCAACAAGCGAAGGCAGCCAACAGTATCTATTGGGTATTCACAGTCTTTAGCGGAACTAATCTAGCTTGCATCACAATACTGTCCACGTGGCTTATAAACAAGGACTAGAACTTAAAAACAATAAATGAAAGTTCAAAACCAACAATTTAATTACAACTGAAATAAGGGAAACCAAATGTGCAAAAAGCTATCACACAACAAAAAGTTTGTCATACACTGCTATCAACCGCCTTCACAATATAATAAATTAACAGGAGAATTATAAATCACTTAAGGAAACCCTCTATCACTAAAGGTTCCATTCCTGGTCAGAAACCAGGAGCAGCCAGTCTTCCCTCGGACCACGCATCACCCCAACGCATAAAACTCCCGGCAAGAGGACACACACACACAGCTTTACGACTCGCTCAGTGGCACAACACGGCCTTGATATCTGTATCTACGATATTTTGGCCCCCAAACTCAAATGGCCCCTTTGGAGTGGCCAGGCCAAGCCTCCTCAGTATCCGGTGACTGCTCTGACCTTGTACATCACCACGTACAGAGGCTCATCATCTCATATAACGCAGGGCAAGAATTGAGAAGTAAATATATTGAAGTTAATTTCCCGTAGTATTTGATTATACTCTTCTGAGGTAATATTAAGGTAATTATCAAGGAGGGAAAACGCTAAGCCAGATGAATAAATATATAGCACTTGGAATGGAAATGAGGACAAGTTGCTGAGGCATGAGGATAAGACGCTAGGATATGAGCATAAGGAGCTGAGATATGAGGACAAGAAACTGGGATATGGGCCCAAAAGAGCTGAGATATGAGGACAATGTAGCTGGCTTAGTGATCGGGGTTTTCACAATAACAGCTGGCAAACGTAATTGGCTTCATATAATTGATAAAAATCATATCTTACTTCTTCGTATGAGACAGCGAGACCCCGGAACACTGGAATGACTCCGACCTGGGATGCATATACACAACAACAACATTTATGGTGTCCTGAGGGGTCGAACACCGGTCCTTCTAGCCAGCAAGGCGAGCTGGAGAGCCTGCTAACCATTACAGTCTACTGTCGTGAGGGAACCTTTAAAAACATGGCGTGCAGCATGTCCCTTGTACCACCCGAGAGTAATTAATAACTATAATTATATATGATAAAACTCAGCTTCGTGACAATATTCATGCTAATTGGTACGAGCCATTCAAAGTGGTATACACGCAACACTTAAACCCAGACAACACTAACCCCAAGCAACACTTTAGCTCCAAACAACACTTTAACCCGGTTATGTCCCTTATGTGTAGAGTATCTTTTTGACTGGGCCTATTTTGCACTTCCTGCCATGCCTTCTGGTCTAAAGACGTGTTGTGTCTGTGTGCAGTCCCTCTAATCTTTTCCAAGTGTAAATTATTATATATGTCTCCTACCTACACTCCAGAGAATAAAGATGGAACAATTTTAAGTGTTCCCGTTAATTTAGATAAGCAGTAAAATGCTGGAATTCACACAAACAGAAGTCACACACAGACTTCCCTCAAATTGTATCTCGGACAGCCTCCCATTTTTGTGTAGAGCCTTTGTTGTAAATGGTGGTGGTAATAATAATAATAATAATAATAATAATAATAATAATAATAATAATAATAATATTAATAATAATAATAATTTGTGATCTTCTAGTAATCCAAAACATTCTATATTATAGGACTGACAGTATACTTGGAAAGTATTTGCTGATATTCCCTCCAGCTGAGGTGGACATCATACTTTGCACATCAATTACACATGTATAGAGTGGTGGCCGATAAGTATTGACAAGATGAAACTTAACTGCCATAAGGATTCCAAAGTACACACAAACACCGAGCAAGTTCAGCAGCAAGTGAAAAACAGTGTCCAACCTACCCCTGCCTGTCCAAATGTTGTACAGTAACGACTAATTCTAACATTTGTATTACCTTTTACAACCATGTCCTAATATGATATAATCTTCCGGCTGTTTAATAACTATTTCACAGACTTACGTCTCTTAGAACTGTCAGCAGCTTTTATGGAATAACTTCAGCGTATCACCGTAGCCCTGTAGGTCTAATTACACTCACACTCAACACCTAATCTTTGGTTGCTCAACACAACCGTTGTTTCTTCACCAAGATCATCCACGGTCATAACTGTGTATTCTCGTGTGCGTTTACGAGATATGAGCTCAAGTTTCTGGGCCCCGTCTCTGAACTCATCATCCCACAACCCGTCCTCGCAAATTCGTACAGTCAATATTGACTTATTAAATAAGTGCATAGGTGACATACTTAACATAATAGTTTCCCTTGAAAAGCTTCATAGAAAACACCGACCTTACCTAACCTACTTAGTATGTTAAAATAAGCATCTTATAGCTTCGTAATTACAATTGTTACTTAACCTATTATAGGTATAGGTTAGGTAATAATTGTAATTACGAAGCAATAAGATGCTTATCTTAACATACTAAGTAGGTTAGGTAAGGTCGGTGTTTTCTATGAAGCTTTTCAAGGGAAACTATTATGTTTAGTATGTCACCTATGCACGTAACTAATAAGTCAATATTGACTATACGAATTTGCGAGGACGGGTTGGATCCCACCCGTTGTGTAACCCCTCGTCTTAGTCTTCGTAGTTTAGTGCCAATTTAGGGAATAATTTCGTGGTAATTAATCGAACATTTTCAAGTGATTGTGAGCTAAACGCGTGTGTAAATGCTCTTGTTTGTCTCTGAGCACGTTTGTGAGAGCATCTCACAAACTCGGATATCTCAAAAATCCGACTGTTTCCGAGAAATCAACCAATCCTGCTGGCACAATAGAAAATGCAGTTGACCAAGCATTCGATAACATGAGTTTCAAGACTCCACTTGTCCGATTGTCTTCGACATTTGTGTTGTGTTCGCAAGAAAAACCACACCAAAGTCAGTCTCAATAAAGGTGAGAATGCTTTGCTATCGGAGACTCTGGTCTGTGAGTGGGCCGCCTGCCAGAAAATATTTTCCAATATGCCGCTGGTTGTCGGGGCTTGCTGCCGTCTTCCTTAGGGGCGGCCGCGCACGTCTCTCACGACAATTTACAAACGGAGATTTACAAAATGAATTACTTACAAATTTACAAACTGAAACGCCGCTATACGTAAAACGACAGATTAACGCGGACGAATGAGAAAAAAACAGGTTTAAGAAGTGTAGAGAAGATCAAGTGTACTAAAAGTTTTCGTAACTACACCATTAGAATGTTGGGAATCGCTGTGAACTTCGGTAAACATCTCTCGCTGGCTTCACTCTGGAGAACAGCGAAGGCCCCTGGAACCACACCAAGGGCTCCCAGGCACCCGATGGAGAGCTGGGGGCTGAACGGTCCCCAGGCCGAGGATCAGATACTTCGAGAGAAGCGACTCACTTGACGTCTGTGGTGATGCCAGGCCTTGGAGGGGTGGGGCAGGGTGCTCGCTGGCACTCAGTGGAGAGAGTAACAGCGAAAATTAAATTCCACTAAATTGTGGAGATACAGAGATCAAAAGATAATTCCCAGGTGTGTGGCCAGGTGTGTGGTGGGTGTGTAGCCAGGTGTATGGTGGGTGTGTAGCAGGGGGGGGGTGTGGGTGTATACCCAGGTGTGTGAGGGTGTGTTATAGACTCCATGCTAGAAAGACATCACTAAACTCGTCAAAACGTGAACACTAACATTTGAGCGTATATTCCTGATGCTACGATGTTCATCTATAGACGCCTCGGGGTCGTCGTCCTAAGGGCCCGGGTTCGATTCCCGGCCGAGGCAGAAACAAATGAGCGAGGGGGGGGGGTTTCTTTTACCCCCTGATGCTTCTGTTCACCTAGGAGTAAATAGGTATCTGGAATTTGAGTGAGGTGGTGGTAGCATGTTGTGGTAGTGAGGACTGATGCTGTGACTGAAGAATACACATACCCCCCCCCCCCATCCCTACCCTTTCATACAGGGCTGGCGAACTGGAAGTTTAATAAGAGGTAAGAAAGGCTGCTGACACCATTGGTGTCAGCAGGCACTATGGTGCCAGCAGTGCCACAAGTATGGCGCGAGTGATACATATAATGTTAGTGACACGGGTTCTTTGTTGTTGTGAAGATGGCATGCAGTTGACCCGGCAGGACTCTACCAAGTTTCAAGGGGGAATCCCTGGAAACACAAACCGTAACTGTCTCTATTTCCGCTTGTTACAACTTGTAATAAAGTTGTTACATCTTGGCTTAACGTGTTCATGACGTATTAGAACGTTGTTACAACTTGCTATATTGGTTGTTATAACTGGTTAGGTGTTAAAACTTGTTCGAACGTTGTACCAACGTCGTAGTTTCGTGTGTGTTTGGCGGGAAGATAGTGAAGCGGAGGAGGGAGGAGAAAAATGAATAGAGGGAAGAGGAACTAAGGCGGAGGTGAAGGAGATATCGAGGGAGGCATCTTCAATCCCATAATGTTTCCTCTCAAACCCATCATGGGAAATATTCGCAAAAAAAACAACATAAAAATAAAATAACACCTAATTTTGTTCTCTCTCTCTCTCTCTCTCTCTCTCTCTCTCTCTCTCTCTCTCTCTCGTCTTCCATATCTCCTGGCCCTGCTCTTTTCCCCTCCCCATCTCTACCTCTCCTCTCCCTCTTATCTCTACCTCTCCTCTCCCTCTTATCTCTACCTCTCCTCTCCCTCTTATCTCTACCTCTCCTCTCCCTTCAGAACAACAAACATTGACACGTAACTGCAAATACAACCATACAGATTACAGAATGTTTATGTATTCCCCAAAAAAATCTAAATTACTTAAAGCTTCCCTAAAATAAACATTTATTATTTACACAATCATGTAAAGTCTTACCTTTTGCAAACCTTCTATTTTTTTTTAAATTACATTCTCTCAAAATATTCGCCAGCAATATCTGGTCTCTGATAATGGGATATCTGGTCTCTGATAATGGGATATCTGGTCTCTGATAATGGGATATCTGGTCTCTGATAATGTGATATCTGGTCTCTGATAATGGGATATCTGGTCTCTGATAATGGGATATCTGGTCTCTGATAATGGGATATCTGGTCTCTGATGACAGAATATCTGGTCTCCCCCCTCCCCTAATAACGGAATATCTGGACCTTAATGATGGAACGTTTGGTCGCTGATCCTGTGATAATATCTGGCCCCAGATACTGGGATATTATCTGGTCCCAAATACTGGGATAATATCTAATGCCTGATGCTGGGATAACATTTGCACCCAGATACTGGCACATGTCTCATCATACTCTTCACAAACCGTAATAAACCACATTTTCATCATCTTGAGAAAGTTTGCCGTGAGTCACTGTTCGTGTCACGCCCGCTGTGCTCTGTCTCGCGGTTCGTTGTTCACGGGCCGTATTCCGCACCTGTGGCAGCGATTACAGAACCTGCTGTAAGCGAACGGTGGCATTAACGAACCTATTATAATCCTACCTGCAGGAATTTGCAACATGCCAACCATCAACATGAGTTCTTTAAGGGGTCCCCCGCGACCCCATCGTTACGGGCTCACTGTTGTGTAGCTATTAGCCAGTTAGACTACTTTAAAGATATCCCGCTGCTTAAGGAGCTGCTTACGTTTCTTGCGGCGTTGCCGAAGGCAGTAACTCACGCGCAAGTGTCGCGATGACCCTCAGCATGACCCCGTTCCCATACCTCTGGAGCACCTTCGCCAGCGTCGATCTTAAAGCTGCGCCATCAGAGTATGGCTGTGGTTCTGGAGGCTCGCTGGTGGGGAGCCTAGAGGCGGCCTGGAGGAGGCCCTGGAGGAGGCCCTGGAGGCGGCCTGGAGAGGCCTGGAGAAGCCCTGGACGTGGCCGTGGAGGACGTCCTGGAGGTGGCCCTGGAGCGGCGTGGAGGAGGCCCTGGAGGCGGCCCTGGAGGCGGCGTGGAGGAGGCCCTGGAGGCCTTGGAGGCGGCGTGGAAGAGGCCCTGGAGGAGGCCCTGGAGGCGGCCTGGAGAAGACCCTGGAGGCGGCCTGAAGAAGGCCCTGGAGGCGGCCTGGAGGCGNGTACAAATACCTGCTCAAGGTCAAAAGGTAAACACAGGTCCAAGATATTTCTACTCTAAGGCAGGTTTACCCTCCATACCAGATGACGATGGGTTAAGCGGTTTACATTCGCCGATATAAGTGGTTCTCAGAGGACGATTATATGTTCAAAGAGGACGATGTACTGTACATATTCGACGATTTAACGTGGTTCACAGTCGACGATTTACGTGGTTGACGACCACCTTCTCCCATAAAGCACATGACAACACACTGGAGTTGTTAAGACCAATAAGTTTGTTATTGGTATTATACCAATAGTACTAGTTGTAGAAGTGGGCATAAGACCAAAGACCATAGTAGGAGACTATGGAGTTGCGCTCTGGATGTCGGTCTGGAGTGGCCTCTCCAGGCACCAAGCCAGAGTAGGTTGATATGGAGGAGAAGCTGTTACCCATGCAGCTTATACCAATATAATTATGGTAATATATATATATATATATATATATATATATATATATATATATATATATATATATATATATATATATATATATATATAATATATATATCGTCATAAATAAGACGAGGTGCATCTTAGATAAGGTTAGGGATATCGTAGACTAGGAAGATGGTAGATAAGGCTAGAGGGGTATCGTAGACATGACAAAGGGTATCGTGCTCATCTCTGGGTCTCGTCCACAATACCGACTACCGGAATTGGTCATGATGCAGTGACTAGAGGAATAATCATCGTTCGAAACCCTTCTGGAGCTGTTCTTGCTAGGCGCCGTCATCTAGTGGAGCAGGGAACAAGAAAATAAAACAGTGGAAGTAGAGAGTACTTACAGAGGCATCATAAGGAAGCCAAGGTTGTTCTCGAAGAGGGCGTTCATAGCATGCATCGTGGCGGTGAGGTTGGCAACACGCTCTCCTGGTGAGGCTGGTGGAGTCCTGGACACCCAGTTCTTGCAGAGGACGATGCTGATGTAAGGAATCCCACCAGCGCCAGTGATTGGAGGTCAGGTAACCCCACCAGCGCAAGTGATTGGAGGTTAGGTAATCCCACCGGCGCAAGTGATTGGAGGTTAGGTAATCCCACCAGCGCAAGTGATTGGAGGTCAGGTAACCCCACCAGCGCAAGTGATTGGAGGTTAGGTAATCCCACCGGCGCAAGTGATTGGAGGTCAGGTAACCCCACCGGCGCAAGAACTTAGAGATTAATATACGTGACTGTTGGAAAAGCTGCGGGTTTTCACCATAAAACACTTCTGGTCTGCTACCAGTTGATAGGATTTCACGCGACTCACTGACACCGCAGGGTGGCACCTGCCATCCACCACAGGAGCGTCGGGCACTATATGACACCAGCTGTGTGCCACATGACACCTGTCCTGCACACCTGGGTGGCACCGCGCCATACATGGCACTACCGTCCTGACCCTTCTACATCCTGAAGGGAACCAGGTCCTCTTCCCCACCATCCCCGACCTGTACGGAAGAGCAGGTCGGCCTGCACTACACTTATCATGGTGGCGACCTGACCTGCAGCACCACCTTCGCTACGTACACACACGCACACATGGGGGCCAGGTGGTATCGAACAGTCAGCCAGCTGTCGCCAAGACAGGTGGAGAGGAGATACCAGCTGGCCTGTAGAACCTCCCACCTCGCCGCGCGCTCTACACACACTATTTTGGCCAGGGCGGGTGGCTAGCTTCCTCCCTCACACACGCCGCCTCCCCTCACAACACGCACCTCTCCCTCACCGCCTCATACACTCACCTCATCACCACATGCCTCACCTGCACTTGTATCTCCTGCATGTCAGCCAATCAGAGAAACATTTGCCAGGCGCTAAAGAAATAATAACTGGGTAACTGTCCAGTGAACCTAAGGCCAATGCTAACATCTTTCTCATCAACACATGCAAGTGTCTCGACCAAGATAACTGGACGATTTCGATTTCGACCTGGACGAAATTTCCGCGCAGTCAAGTAAGATATCTATCACGATATGAGAGTCGAGAGTGTCAAGTGATGGAGACACTGAGGAGAGTCACTGAATTGTGGCTTGAGGAGGGGGGGGGGGTAGAAGGACTCAGAAAGGCACTTGTGGGTGGAGGTACTCTGAGGGAAAGCTGAATGTGTCTTGAGATTTGAGTCGCCAAACTGCAATCCGTCAGGGAGCGAAGCAGTAGGCGAAAATACATAGAACTGCCGTGTCTAAAACTTTACAAATACGAGACAATTTGCTCTTGGATTTGGAGTTCTTCTCACGCACTCGACTCTCAATAACTTCGGCCGACTTTGATTTACAAGTTTCGGCATTGACATCTGTGGGAGGGAGTGTTGTCTCTGTTGGAGGGAGTGTTGTCTCTGTTGGAGGGAGTGTTGTCTCTGTTGGAGGGAGTGCTGCTTCTGTGGGAGGGAGTTCTGCCTCTGTGGGAGGGAGTTCTGCCTCTGTGGGAGGGAGTACTGCCTCTGTGGGAGGGAGTACTGCCTCTGTGGGAGGGAGTTCTGCCTCTGTGGGAGGGAGTTCTGCCTCTGTGGGAGGGAGTTCTGCCTCTGTGGGAGGGAGTTCTGCCTTTGTGGGAGGGAGTTCTGCCTTTGTGGGAGGGAGTTCTGCCTCTGTTGGAGGGAGTACCAGCTCAGTAGGGCTGAGCGCGGCCCTGGTACAATCGAACATACTTAAAAAACTTTTAAAAGAGGACTTAAACGTCGACAAACGTTTCCTCGCTCGGTACCCGTTGTTACTCGAGGCGGAGGACGACTCCAGAACGCTGCCACTGGGCAAGGCGGTGCCCCTGGGATAGGGATCCCCCTCCAAGACGGTCCCCGTGGAGGGCTCGTACTCCAGGATGGTGGAGGCCGTGCCCGTGGAGGACTCGTACTCCAGGATGGTGGAGGCCGTGCCCGTGGAGGGCTCGTACTCCAGGGAGGTGGAGGCCGTGCCCGTGGAGGGCTCGTACTCCAGGATGGTGGAGGCCGTGCCCGTGGAGGGCTCGTACTCCAGGATGGTGGAGGCCGTGCCCGTGGAGGGCTCGTACTCCAGGGAGGTGGAGGCCGTGCCCGTGGAGGGCTCGTACTCCAGGATGGTGGAGGCCGCGCCCGTGGAGGGCTCGTACTCCAGGATGGTGGAGGCCGTGCCCGTGGAGGGCTCGTACTCCAGGGAGGTGGAGGCCGTGCCCGTGGAGGGCTCGTACTCCAGGATGGTGGAGGCCGTGCCCGTGGAGGGCTCGTACCCCAGGGTGGTGGAGGCCGTGCCTGTGGAGGGCTCGTACTCCAGGATGGTGGAGGCCGTGCCCGTGGAGGGCTCGTACCCCAGGGTGGTGGAGGCCGTGCCCGTGGAGGGCTCGTACCCCAGGGTGGTGGAGGCCGTGCCCGTGGAGGGCTCGTACCCCAGGGTGGTGGAGGCCGTGCCCGTGGAGGGCTCGTACCCCAGGGTGGTGGAGGCCGTGCCCGTGGAGGGCTCGTACCCCAGGGTGGTGGAGGCCGTGCCCGTGGAGGGCTCGTACCCCAGGGTGGTGGAGGCCGTGCCCGTGGAAGGATCGTGCTCCACATTCAGGTTGGAAGTGTCTGTTAAGTTAGAATTATCAGAACAGCGCAAATACAGCATTTGTCTTGGCAATAAATAATAGTTACTTAAATAATAATAAATAGTAGTAGTAGGCATCCATCAGTCTCAGGAGACAATGGAGTTGCGCTCTGGGTGTCGGTCTGGAGTCGTCTCTCCAGGGCGGAAAGCCAGGGTAGGTTCATACGGAGGAGAAGCTGTTACCCATGCACTTAATAGTTGTGTCTCCTTATATAATAGTGTATCCGTTACTACTACTACTACTACTACTAGTGACTACTACTACTACTACTACTACTAGTGACTACTACTACTACTACTACTATACTTATTTACATTCATATTTCACTGCTCAAATTGTAAGCTATATGTTATCCAATTTTTGTTTACTGCTGATTGTATGAAATATAACTGAGGGCGGGACAGGATGGGATGGACAAGAGGACGGGAGGGAATGGGACGGAAGAAGACAGGACGGGACGGGGACGGAAGAGTAACAATGTGTGGAGGCCACTCACAGGAGTACTGGAGGGTGTAACTGGCTCAGATAAACACAGCGGCGAGTGACGTGGCGTGAAGCTGGAGTCATTCTCCCCCAGGTCCTTATATCTTGATTATCTCCGTCTGTCTGTCTCTACCTAACCCCCACCTCTCTCTCTCTCTCTCTCCCGTCTTTCTCTTCTGTCTGGGTCTGTTTGTCAGCCTGTCTCTCTCACGGAAGTGGATTACACCCAAGCACACCTATGTCCATAGGGACAGGGTTCGATTCCCAGTACAGGCAGAAACAAATGGGCAGAGTTTATCTCACACTCTGCATCCTGGGGATGTGTGTGTGTGTGTGTGTGTGTGTGTGTTGTGTGGTGTGTGTGTGTGTGTGTGTGTGTGTGTGTGTGTGTGTGTGTGTGTGTGTGTGTGTGTGTCTTCACCTACTTGTGCTTGCGGGGGTTGAGCTCTGCTCTATCGGCCCGCCTCTCGACTGTTAATCAATCAACTGTTACTAACTACTTAAAAAAATTTCCCCTACACACACTCCCAGGAAGCAGCCCGTAACAGCTGTCTAACTTCCAAGTACCTATATATATATATAATATATATATATATATATATATATATAATATATATATATATATATATATATATATATATATATATATATATGCAGTAGATAGAGGAAAACAGGCCAGGCGTCAGCAAATTACACAACCGGCGGTTAGAAAGGTGGGGCCCTAGAGCTACAGCTCGATCCTGCAGGCATAACTATTAAACACTCACACACATTAAAACTCATCACGCAGGAAAAGAAAATTGGTCGAAGAGACATGATCGCGATATCTAAAATACACAGATGCACTTACAAAGTGGACAGTATATAACCGTTTAGTATGAATTATGTGTGGTGCACAGTGTTCTGTATGTGGTACGGCGAGCTAAGTAGTTTTATATGCCAAAGGTGAGTGGCAGAGGTGTGAGGTTGTGGGGAGGTTGTGGGGAGGTTGTGGGGTCATTGTTGGGAGGTTGTGGGGAGGTTGCGAACATGTACAGTAATGAACACGTGTAAGAACGTGCGAGTAGCAGTGTAATTATGGTCGAGAGAGAGAGAGGAGAGAGAGAGAGAGAGAGAGAGAGAGAGAGAAGAGAGAGAGAGGAGAGAGAGAGGAGAGAGAGAGAGAGAGAGAGAGAGAGAGAAGGGGGACTAATATATATTGATAAAGAGAGGGGGAAGGTGTACCGCCTGGTCTCAGGCAGATATCCCACACACTATATTTCTGTTCACAGCGCTCTCTACACGGCCTGCTGGGACAACTTTATGGACGTGTGAGAGGTCTTTCTCTTTTTCCCCCTCCTCTCTCAGCAAAAGAGGAATGGGGAACCGGGAAGGAGGAGGAGGAGGAAGAAAGGAGGAGGAGGGGTTTTTCTGAAGCTCCACTCAAATGTTCACTCACTCACTCACTCACTCACTTACTTACACACACACATTCACTACGAGGAATAAACAAGAAAAGACAAAGAGAAGAGTAATGGAGAGTAAACTTTGCGGAGGCAATAGTCGGGAACATCCTGATACTACAGCAACAAAGGGTTAAAACCTCCCAGGAAAACTTGCTATAGGGTGTTCACACAAAAGACGTGAACAGCGTACAAACTCCCGTGCATTAGTTAAGTGAAACCTACCAAAATATTGATGCTTCTTAGGATTAATGATCAACGGCTTTGATAGGTTATAAAAAGCTTGTATATTTCCCTATCACCGGGCGTTCCCAACGCCAGGAGTGTGTATTAAAGTGTGTGTATACAAGTGCGTACTAAAGTGTGTGTATGCAAGTGTGTACTAGAGTGTGTATGTACACAAGTGTAAATACAAGTGTTTAAGAGTGAGGACGTCGCTTGAGACTTTCTAAATAATTCGAAATACATCAATAGAATCAGATAATAATTGCGTACATGCGGGCATATACTCGTATACAACACTGAGTATAGCACCAGAGAACCCAAGAGCGTTTGAACCGTTAGTGGAAAGTCAGAACCGCTCGTAAACAAATCCCATTTGTCAAATGTAAATGAGTAACTGTAAACTTGCAAAATTACACACCAATGTAATTAAAGTTGCAAGAAAAAATCTGTAAGAAAATACACTTTGGTTTAAGCAAGCAAGAGTACAAAAGGAACCATGCAACATTCACCAACAGCATGCAATTTCAACTACTCTAATCTCAATTACATTTATACCAACAATATTTCCTTGAAAGGAATTACCATAATCGGTAGTTTCAGGAATAAACTTATCCTTATAGGAGCTTTTTCCTAAAATTAAAACAGTTAAACACTCATGTAAAAAGGCGAACAAGAGAGAAAAATATATGAGTAGTTTTCGACTTGAAAATCATAAAAGATAATTATTAGAATTAACAGTCAAGCCGATTATGACTATATAGCACTTGGAAGGGATATGAGGACAAGGAACTGGGGTATGAGGACCAGGAACTAGTATATGAGGACCAGGAGCTAGGAATGAGGACAAGGGCTAGGATATAAGGTCAAGGAGCTAGGATATGACCCCACGAGAGGTGAAGCCTCAGTGGGTGAACCCACTCATGGATAAGCCCCCCACAGTGGGTGAACCACGCCTGGTGAAGCTTGGAAAAAACCTTTCATCTTATGTTGTGGAGATTACTTTTTGTGAAGAAATATTATCATATTATGTTTATGTTCAAGAAGAATACAAGTGACAGAAAAATAAATAAATGATATAAACAAGACCCAAAGGATAAACCAAAGACTGCAAACCCCCACTATAATAAATAAATAATAAATAATAATACATATATATTATATATATATATATATATAATATATATATATATATATATATATATATATATTATATATATACTTTTCATAAACAAATGTTTTCATAAAAAAACACAAATAACAAGTAGTAGAAATAACTTTAATATAATGAGACGAAGATTTAGGAATAAAAAACAATTATAAAATCAATGGACGTGCGTAGAATGCCCGAGGGGTTGTGCACGTGCACGAGGGTTTGTGCACGTGCACGAGGGGTGCACGTGCACGAGGGGTTGTGCCGTGCACGAGGGGTGTGCACGTGCACGAGGGGTTGTGCACGTGCACGAGGGGTTTGGCACGTGCCAAACATGCACAAACAATTGTTTCTGAAGCACCTCCCGTGTACTCCGTCTCTTCGAGTACAAAGATAAGCAGTAATATTTATGTATGTTAAGACGTTTGCCTCCCCCTTATCACCCTCCGGCCCTCAGACACGCCTTTGAGCCTCGGTCCAATTGGCAAGTAATTAACTACCCTCGTGCCGCCATGTTGTAGATTATGCTGATAATTATATTGGTGGTTTTGTGACTCGACAATGCAGGGTTCATAGCCTCCAACATGCATCTATCCCTCGTGCATACCACAGTGGGACTGGTCGCATACCAGCAAAAGTATGCTCGAAACACCACACACACACACACACACACACACACACACACACACACACACACACCACAACCACAACAACACACACACACACACACACACACACACAGCCGTGTGTGTGTGTTTGGGGAGCTGGGGCCGAGCGGACAGCACCTGGACACGCGATCCTGCAGTTCCAGGTTTGATCCCGGGCGCCGGCGAGAAACGATGGGCTGGGTTTCTTTCACCCTATGCCCCTGTTACTTAGCAGTAAATAGGTACCTGGGAGTTAGTCAGATGTCACGGGCTGCTTCCTGGGTGTGTGTGGTGTGAAAAAAAATAGTAGTAGTAGAAACAGTTGATTGACAGTTGAGAAGCGGGCCGAAAGNCCCGTCCTCCTGAGGTCTCCCAACGTCAAGAAGCTGTCGTATTAAAGTGTCCTTATCCTAACCCACCAGAGGACCCAAAACAGAAAACGGGACAGTATGCCCATGTCGTGAGCCGCTTTCTAGCACGACGATTGTTACCGGTAACTGAGATTATTGCCAAGACGACCCAAACAAGGCAGCAGGCGAGGACCAAGCTCCCGAAGTTGGTCTGTTAAGAGACCGAACACGTGCTGGCAAGAAGCAAGAGTCACACCTACGGTGATTCACAACTACGGTGATCCACAAATACCACACGGGTGATCCACAAATACGGTGATCCACAACTACGGTGATCCACAACTACGATGATCCACACTTACGGTGATCCACACCTACGGTGATCCACAAATACGATGATCCACAACTACGGTGATCCACAAATACGATGATCCACAACTACGGTGATCCACAAATACGATGATCCACAACTACGGTGATCCACAAATACGGTTTCACGTACGTGAGAGCGCCAGAAATGTCTCTCACACTGATAACATGGATACTAATGCATCTATGGATGAATGGTAAGTGGTTTTATGTTCACATGATCCAGTCGACTGTGCTGACACGTAAACTACTTGGGGTCACCATTGTCGTCATCTTGGTTATGGCTATCTTAGACGATGTCCAAGAGTCTCTAGTGAAATTGTATATATGTATATTCTCGTTACTTTTGTAGTTCAAAATTGGGATTTTTCATAGTTTTCATCATCGTGATATAAAATACTGGTCTCGGTATGAGAGAATGTCCTTCGAAGAGCAGGTACCGTGAGCTGAGAACAAGTACCGTGAGCTGAGAACAAGTACCGTGCCCTGAGAACAAGCACCGTGCCCTGAGAACAAGCACCGTGCCCTGAGAACAAGCACCGTGCCCTGAGAACACGCACCGTGTGCCAGAGACCCAAACAACGGCCTGGCATCACAAAGGCCCCGGACCAGACAGCAGGACACACCTCTACAATACACACAAACGTCATTCCTCGACAAGTCTAACAAGCCCGTGGTAACATTAGCGTCCTCAGTAGCCCGCCGTTAGCCCTCAACTTGCTCTATGCCTGACTTGACGTAGATCTCCCCCCTCCCCAGATGTTTGGGGGGGTCCAGAGACTTGTGGGACCTCCAGAAGGTCTGAGAAGTGTCTTGTGCGAAGTGAAGACGATAGAGAGAGGAGGAGGAGAATTAATAGGATAAGAGCTTTGGCCCTCACACACTTGGGGGTCGACGGTTCGAGTCTCCTAGAGCCCCAGGTGAATGGAGTTCATAGGAGATATTCAGACAAGAGGAGTGTGTGTGTACACTCACTTAGTTGTGCGTAGAATGCCGTGCGTGAGCACTGTGCATGTGGAGGAGTGTGTGACCCATGCTCGCCTAGTCAATACACCTCTCAGCATGCACTCAAGCACGCCCCCCCCCCAACACACACACAAAGAAGGCCGAGTGGACAGCACTCGTTTGACGTAATCCTAAGGGCCGTTTCCCTGTCCAGACAGAAACAAATAAGCACAGTTTCTTTCACCCGATGACCCTATTCACTTAGCAGTAAACAGGCACTTGGGAGTCAATACATCAGGCAACCGACAGTTAGAAAGTCGAGACCCAAGAGCTAACAGTTCTAAACCACAGGTACACATATAAAGTACAAGTAGTATAGTACTCACATGCACCCCGGGACAAGAATATACCAATACGGTCAGAGCAAGTGTAAATATCCTCCACGAACGTGGCAGGAACAGCCCCGAAGATCACATTAAAGATGATAGTAATGGTAAACTTTATTTATGCCAATATTGACTGGGAAAAATGAACTTAATAGGGTAAAATGAGACATGGAGAGGATAATTAGTAGATGCCGAAGGAAGAAACTTTTAGTGTAGCATAAGACAGACCTGGTCTTCACACAGAATGAGACATGCAATGATGATTCAGTCCCCACGTTTTTCATAACATATTTACATTTAGGATGATGCAAACTGTGCACCAAGAATCATTCTCTGTCTTCACATCTCGCCCGAGACGTCAGGGAAAAAATCTTCGCTTTGAAATTAAAACCTGACGAGCTGCTGCAGTTTATTGAAGTGGGATACAAGTCTCTGAGGGACATATTTACAACCTCCTTCACGGATGCCCTCTGTTTCTGGCCGCGGTTACATTCCTCCGTTATATTTCCGGTTGTTACGAATACAATATTATTATCATTACCTCCGCCCAGATGTTTGGGGAGATCCAGAGACTTGTGGGACCTCCAAGGAGGGGGGGGGGGTCTGAGAAGTGTCGTGTGCGAAGTGAAGACGATAGAGAGTGGATAGTAACGAGGTGCAGCGAGGAATTTCAGTGATGATCGTCATCAATGTATGCACAAAGCATTCACAACAATGAGATATATCTATTGGAAAATAGATTAAGCTAAATGGAAGACAATGTGACATATAGTCATCTCGCCTGCTGCTCTCTTTTTTATGGTTAATTATTAGAAAATGTTGAAGGGATAAGATATGATCGAACCCGCATCCTAGAATGCCTCAGGCGGTAGTTCGTGTGGCTAAGGAGTCCAGGGACCCGGGTTCGATCCCAATGTTCATCTTTTAATGTATCTTCGTCAATGTGTGTGTTTAAAAAAATGATTCCTTACAGTAAATATTTCTTGTGTGCTGGTCAGCAAGGGATAAAAAAAAATACCAAGATGGCCTTACAATCACCCTCTGTTCAGCCTCTTGAGCGTCCCCATCGTCACTAATATGCAACCCATCCTCCGAATTGACAGTACGATTTAATACTAAGTGTAATAAGTACACTTTCTTACTGTCATAAACAGTGCATAATTGCACTTATGGGGCTGTTACATTTACCCAACTCCCTCCCCCGATTTAATTCTCCTCGTTTTCTGTTAAGACGCTCAGAATTTTAGGATGAAATTGCAATTTCAAGTTGCAATACACAAGTTTTAAATATCAGGAATTTCTTTTTCAGGTTTATTAAACAATATAGATTTTATACAAAATTTAAAAATATCCTGAGTTACTTTACAATTTATTGATATATTTTAGTTTTGTTTTATTAGTTTTATAAAACTGTAATATCAATATAGCTATAGGTTGGTACTAATTGTAATTAAGAAGCAATAAAATTATTATCTTCAAAAACTAAGACGGTTAGGTGAGGTTGTGGTTTTCTATTCAGTTTTTCAGGTAAACTCAAATATTCACAATATATTTGACAGTACGATTTAATACTAAGTGAAAATAAGTACAATTCCTAACTGCTATGAATAGTACATTATTGCACTTATTTGTCTTCTTACATTTACCACCCCATTTTTGGAGAACGGGCTGCAATATGATGTATTAAATTACTCCAAGCTAACCTCACCGAGGACCCGTGAATAGAAAACGGGACATCACGTCAACTTTACGAGCCGCTATGATTCTAAGGCACCCGAGCCTTTTTGGCTTTAAGGGAGGGATTTAAACGTCAAAATGCGCCGTACTATTCAAGAGCACGGGTGGCTCAGCAAACACGACGTATCTACGTTTATCTAACGTTAATACCGTGATACAACAGTGTAAAACTGAGCATATAACGTTTGTTTCCTGCGTTAGCAACGCACGCTCAGAGCCAGGGAATTATTAGTGCTGGTATCTGTCGAACATTACGTTATGTGACCAAGGCAGCGTGCGTTATTGCAGCACTGTTGTTATTGGTCCTACCTGTAGTTATATCATGCAAGAGGTAATGTCAGCATCGTAGATTATTACAAACCCATCATACATATCCGCGAAGGGTTTATCATACATAGCCAGACAACGTATATATGTATACACAATACATATTCCATAAGTATGCACCATACACAACATACACTAAGAAACTGACGCAGCCCAGGAGATATAGTTAGACAAAAGATATCTCTCAAAAGCTCATGTTATGGAATATATATAAACGTTTTTTTAAAACCAACTTACGACTTAGTTTCAGGCATAATGTTTGATTTTCTGCTGTGAATTACCATGTCTGCTTTTATGATACACATGTTTGTTTTAATATCGAAAACAAAAGGATTTTTGTTTCCAATTTGGCAAAAGACCTGGTCGAATTCATTATGGAATATTTAACATATAATGATCAGTAGTGGGCTATTAATTTTACCTTTTTTTTGGTTGCATAAATTTAAAATGTAATTAAAATTTGTGTAAATTTAGTCAATTATAAATGTACAATAATTTTCTGAATAAAGTTTTTCAATGTGTATAAATATAAACAACTATAAAGTTATAAATAAAGATATTAAATTTGAATTCGTAGCTTTTTTATATCAAAATAAGACACTGACCATAAATCTCAGTTTGGACTCATTTTATATGTATTTTATATGCAATTTAACTAAATTTAACCTGTTGCATGTTGCATACTGGATCTTGAAGGCATTTAAGATATCATTTTACGGTATCAGGCTTTACTGGTAAATGATTAGGATATTGTAGTTCCAGGTCACCACTCAGGTCACCTGAGTGGTCACCACTCAGGGACCACATAAGACATTTTAGGTTCGAGACAAGAAGCCTTTACCTATTCTTATCTAACTACTGACTTGCCCAGGATGGAGCCACAACAGCTAACTCACAGGTCAATATAGAGAAAAAGATCTTGGGGGTCGATATCACACCGAACCTGTCTCCAGAGGCCCACATCAAAAGGATATCCTCAGCGGCATATGCTAGACTGGCCAACATAACAACTGCCTTTAGAAACTTGTGTAAGGAATCGTTCAGGACCCTGTATACCACTTATGTCAGAACAATCCTGGAGTATGCAGCTCCAGCTTGGAGTCCATACTTAGTTAAACACAAGACAACGTTAGAGAAGATTCAGCGGTATGCCACCAGATTCGTCCCGGAACTGAGAGGTATGAGCTCCGAGGAAAGGCTAAAGGAGCTAAAACTCACGTCCCTGAAAGACAAAAGAGTAAGGGGAGACATGATAACCACCTACAAAATTCTCAGGGGAATTGACAGGGTGGACAAAGACAAACTCTTTAGCGCGGGTGGAACACGAACATGGGGACACAGGTGGAAATTTAGTACCGAGATGAGCCACAGAGACATTAGAATTTTGTTCAGTGTCAGAGTAGTTAACAGGTGGAATGCATTAGAAAGTGATGTGGTGGAGGCTGACTCCATACACAGTTTCAAATGTAGATATGATAGAGCCCAATGGGCACAGGAATCTGTACACCAGTTGATTGACAGTTGAGAGGCGGGACCAAAGAACCAGAGCTCAACCCCCGCAAGAACAAATAGGTGAGTACAGGTACATATTAACTGCTAAGTGAATAGAAGCATCAGGTAAAAGGAAACGAAAATTGAATTCAGAGTCTTTTGGCTGTAACCAGACTGGCGATTATATATATATAATTATTAAACTCGTCCGAGAGACACAATGAGCCAATACAACTAAGCTATCATGTCTGTCCTTCCCATCAATAAGAAACGATATCTAAAATCAATTATTTCAATTCAATAACATTATCATAACTCATTCCATTTAATCTTTTAACGTCACGAAAAGATTTAGGTTGTATACAATACAAATACAATAGTTCGGACGCTACACCCTGCCACAATACTGTAAGGTGGACGCTACACCCTGCCACAATACAGTAATGTGGACGCTACACCCTGCCACAATACAGTAGTATGGACGCTACACCCTGCCACAATACAGTAGTATGGACGCTACAGCCTGCCACAATACAGTAATGTGGACGCTACACCCTGCCACAATACAGTAGTGTGGACGCTACACCCTGTACTGCATACAATAGGGTGTATACTGAAGCTCATGTATAATAAATTCAACATATTTATAATTCTAATCGGGAGCTTCGTTCTAACGAATTCCCGACTGAGCAAATGTTCCCGACGGAGGCAATCTCTTATGAGGGAACTATCAAGCACTTGGTTGTTAGAGGCGACGAGGCCGGTGTACCATCATTAGGTGACACACACAACATCAATATGGCCTGGTCAACCCACTGTGGTCATCGTGGTCAACAATGTTACTGCAATAACTGCAATTTGTCAGGTGTCGAGTCGTAATGACCACACTTGATGAAGAAGTGAAGTCGTGGACCAGGTGTAGTAGTTGGAGGGGAGGGGGTAGTGTTGGTAGTCTGGCGGGCAATGGTGGTGGTAGTGGGGTGGTGGTGGAAGTGGGAGTGGTGGTGGTAGTGGGAGTGGTGGTGAGGGAGACTGGGAATGGAACTATCAGAAGGAAGGGCCAAGCCATTACGACTATATTCCTCTTGGAATGGTGCTCACCAACCCACTGTCTGGACTATCGGGGATTGAACGCTGACCTGCAAGAAGCGAGACCGTCGCTCTACCATCCAGGCCAAGTGAAGTGAGAGTTGTGTTGGTTCCCCTTAGAGTGGTGATGGTGATGACAGCAATGATGCCATCTCACAACACCAACTCTAAGACGTAATCCTGGCACCTATGGACCAGAGCCTGGCAATATGTTGTCACGTGACATGACAAGGAACAGGTGACGCTACGGTGAATTACCGAAACCGTCACGGCTCCCGTCACCAGTCTACGGGCTCACCATAGCCCGTGCTACTTGAAACTTTGTGTTCCAGGTAGCGAATCTTAAACAACAACATCCCGTCACCACCACAGCTGGAGAGGTCCAGCTGGCTCCCGTCTCCTGCCCTTCATACCGTGACATTTACGTAAAAGACAGACCCACCAGCCTTTAGCACACGCCGCTCACCCCACCAAACACATCCACAACGTTCCTTTAACTTATTATTCCCTTGTGTGTTTGCAAGAGCACAGCTAACGTGATCCCATACCTGCCACCACCGCTGGGACACCACACGTTGACAGAAATCAGGTTTGAGGTCAGGTGTACCTCGCCCATACCAGGTGACCCCACCTGGGTCAGGTGACCTGGATCATTACCAGACTAGAGTATATTTGAAACGTAACACGGAGCCGTATTCGCAGGATCACACGGTAAATTATACGGATCGTGTCACCTCCCACACAACCTAGTATTGATCTTCACTGAATTGAACAAGGATTCGCTCTACCGTGGAAGGTGATGGGTTCTCAGTGTGGTGTTCAAGCTCACCTTACCGTGGCTGATCCTCAGTTGTTCATACATATACACAAGTACCTCGACCAGGTAAACCATGAGTATTCATACACATACAACTCAATATCATACATGTGTGTGATCAATTACACGTGACAATACAGCTTGTTTGTAACAGGCTTCACCAGTACAGGTAACTGTTGCAAGATAAAACGACTGGTAAATGGTCGACTATGTATGGTCGACTATGTATGGTCGACTATGTATGGTCGACTATGTATGGTCGACTATGTATTTCCCGCTAGTTCCCACAGGACAACGAGAGGAACTAAGCGAAGCGGTGCTGGCCCCTAGCTGCTGGGACTGGCAATCAACACCAGCGTCAGGTTAACAGCTTCAACACCAGCGTCAGGTTAACAGCTTCAACACCAGCGTCAGGTTAACAGCTTCAACACCAGCGTCAGGTTAATACCTTCAACACCAGCGTCAGGTTAACAGCTTCAACACCAGCGTCAGGTTAACAGCTTCAACACCAGCGTCAGGTTAACACCTTCAACACCAGCGTCAGGTTAACACCTTCAACACCAGCGTCAGGTTAACAGCTTCAACACCAGCGTCAGGTTAACACCTTCAATACCAGCGTCAGGTTAACACCTTCAACACCAGCGTCAGGTTAACAGCTTCAACACCAGCGTCAGGTTAACACCTTCAACACCAGCGTCAGGTTAACAGCTTCAACACCAGCGTCAGGTTAACACCTTCAACACCAGCGTCAGGTTAACACCTTCAACACCAGCGTCAGGTTAACACCTTCAACACCAGCGTCAGGTTAACAGCTTCAACACCAGCGTCAGTTAACACCTTCAATACCAGCGTCAGGTTAACACCTTCAACACCAGCGTCAGGTTAACAGCTTCAACACCAGCGTCAGGTTAACACCTTCAACACCAGCGTCAGGTTAACAGCTTCAACACCAGCGTCAGGTTAACACCTTCAACACCAGCGTCAGGTTAACAGCTTCAACACCAGCGTCAGGTTAACACCTACAACACCAGCGTCAGGTTAACACCTACAACACCAGCGTCAGGTTAACACCTACAACATCAGCGTCAGGTTAACACCTACAACACCAGCGTCAGGTTAACACCTACAACACCAGCGTCAGGTTAACACCTACAACACCAGCGTAGGTTAACACCTACAACACCAGCGTCAGGTTAACACCTACAACACCAGCGTCAGGTTAACACCTACAACACCAGCGTCAGGTTAACACCTACAACACCATCGTCAGGTTAACACCTACACACCAGCGTCAGGTTAACACTACAACACCAGCGTCAGGTTAACACCTTCAACACCAGCGTCAGGTTAGCACCTTCAACACCAGCGTCAGNTGATGATAAAATACAACCTGTCACCGTTGCAAGATATCATCAAGAGTAAGTTCACACACTAGGTAAAACCTATACTCATCTTCATACAATACAGCCAATGACACGTGGACTGGTCGGTAGACCGACAACCTCGTTCTTGCAGGTCGGCGTTCGATTCCGATGGTCCAAGTGGTAGGCACCGTTCCTTTTCTTTGTCCTCACATCGCAGCTTCCGTGCCATCCTCATACCCCTTCCACAATTGAAGATCTGCACCAACGGTCTCAATATATGAAAGCAAGACAACAACATTTTTCGATTACGGGCTATTCATGCCCGTGCCCCATAAAGATTAAACATTAGCGGAAGCACTAGATATCAAAAACACCATCTAACTAACACCCTATTTCACACATCCTACATGGGTTATAATTCCATAGCTTCAGCAAACTTGTATATATCTAAGTTTAAGTGAAGTTATTGTAGGGAGAGTCTCATGACTGGGGACTATTAGGCTAAGTCACAGGCCGGCGCCGCGACTCTACTCTTTATTAACTCTTCACACAAACGTAAAGAATTATTTAATATATCTGACCTTGTTTAATCCCATAAGCGAGGAGGGGCTGTTATCCTCGACGAGAATGGAATGTGGTATTCCACACACACAACAGACACACACACACACACACCACACACACACACACACACCACACACACACAACACACACACACACACACACACACAGGGGTCTGATAGCTGAGTGGACAGCAGCGCTCTGGACGCGTAATCCTAGGGTCTGGGTTCGATCCCTGGTGATGGCAGAAACAAAATGGGCAAAGTTTCTTTAACCCTGAGGCCCCTGTTACCTAGCAGTAAATAGGTACCTGAGAGTTAAGGCAGCTGCTACGAGCTGCTTCCTGAGTGTGTGTGTGTGTGGGGGGGGGGGGGAATAGTTAGTAGTTAGTAACAGTTGATTGACTGATTGACAGTTGAGAGGCGGGTCGAAAGAGCAGAGCTCAACCCCCGCAAGCACAACTAGGTGAGTACAACTAGATGAATAAAACTAGGTGAGTACAACTAAATGAATACAACTAGGTGAGTACACACACACACACACACACACACACACACACACACACACACACACACACACACACACACACACACACACACACAACAGTATACAATGAGGGGAAGGAATATCCTGAATTCTGTAAAAAAAAAAAAAGTATCTGGTAGACATAACACCAAGATTAACGAGTCTGAAGCTGGCCACAAGAGCTAGAGCTCACTCCACGGGCAAGTGCCAATAAGTACATCAGCGGCATAGTAGGTTTCATAAAACTGAAGAAGGAGGCACTTAGGGTATTGTACCTAACCTAGGTGAGACCAGTACTGAGCTATGCAGCTCGTGGATGAAGGCCATGTCTTAAGAAACACAAGAGAACTCGACAAGGTTCGGAAATAAGCCACGAGACTGGTTCCAGAGGTGAGGGTGTTGGAGTACAGGGAACGTCTCCAGAACTGCCTAAATGGTAGTGATGCAGAGGCTTGCTTTATTTTATTTGTTAGTAATTTTACTAAATATTTACTAGTACCTGTCTGTTAATTACAAGAATGTTCCGCATGGGGCCGTCAAGACTCTCAGAGTGCGCAGCAGAGGCGTCAAGACTCTCAGAGTGCGCAGCAGAGGCGTCAAGACTCTCAGAGTGCGCAGGAGAGGCGTCAAGACTCTCAGAGTGCGCAGCGGAGGCGTCAAGACTCTCAGAGTGCGCAGGAGAGGCGTCAAGACTCTCAGAGTGCGCAGCAGAGGCGTCAAGACTCTCAGAGTGCGCAGGAGAGGCGTCAAGACTCTCAGAGTGCGCAGGAGGCGTCAAGACTCTCAGAGTGCGCAGCAGAGGCGTCAAGACTCTCAGAGTGCGCAGCAGAGGCGTCAAGACTCTCAGAGTGCGCAGCAGAGGCGTCAAGACTCTCAGAGCGCGCAGCAGAGGCGTCAAGACTCTCAGAGCGCGCAGCAGAGGCGTCAAGACTCTCAAGAGTGCGCAGCAGAGGCGTCAAGACTCTCAGAGTGCGCAGCAGAGGCGTCAAGACTCTCAGAGCGCGCAGCAGAGGCGTCAAGACTCTCAGAGCGCGCAGCAGAGGCGTCAAGACTCTCAGAGTGCGCAGCAGAGGCGTCAAGACTGCGAGAAGGATCTTGCATTGTCAATCACGGTTGTCAAGGCGCCTGAGGACAATTACTAGCCTTCCCCAAGGTCGAACCCACAGCAGCTGCCTGTATCTCTCACGCGCCTAGACAGGTGAACAGAGGCATCAGGTGTCACGTTCCCCTTAGGCCGATTACTGACCTTCCCCCCGGATGCAATCCACAACAGCTGGCTGACTCCCAACTATCTATTTATTACTAGACGAACAGATGCATCAGGTGCAAGGAAACTTGTCCAGAGCCTGGTCCTGCGCGGGCATCGAACCCGGAAGCATACTAATGGCCGCAATTACTATGCACCGGCTCCACCGTAATGAGGGCTTCACCTCACAACCAGACAGAAGAACGCACGCATGTGCACTAACACATGGACGAGTGCATGCACACCAACGCACGCACGAGTGCATGCACACCAACGCACGCACGAGTGCATGCACACCAACGCACGCAACTAGGTGAGTACACACGCACACAAGTCAATGGCTATCTTGGGCTCCACGCAGGAGCAACATACTGGTGAGTGTATGATTCTGACTCATACATCATACAACAGTCTTACAACATCGAATTCCTGTTCACGATACGTTATACAGCAGCTGGTGATGACATGATATATGTGTAAGAGAGACATAAGGAGAAGTAAACGCTGCCCAATTGTTTCTGCCCCAATATACAGCTGGGAGTCGAAACCGTGTAAATCGAAATCGTGTCGAAATCCAGCGTGAAGGATCAGATAACACCAGTAGGACATGATGAGCTATTGATTTAATACGAAGGGTTG
>WNGS01092210.1:42736545-42746813 GCA_020271785.1 Procambarus virginalis | reverse complement strand
ATTTGTTAATGTGAATTATATAAAATTTTATTATGCACAGTTTAATGGTCCTTATATTGAATTTTACTCTCTCCTCATATATAAACACTCCAGGACTGTGCATGTTGGGTAAGTTGTTTGTGGTTTGTAAGTATATGCGGAGCTTGTAGTGTCAACAGTGGGTTATCTTACTGATGTGTGTAATGGCTTTTTTAAATAGTGCATGATAAAACAGAATGTAGTCATTCATTCTTCCTTGAATCTAAACTCATCCATGTTATATCCATTATTTATTGTTCTATTTTGTGCTGATATATTTAACACCTTATCAATATCTGCTTTACACAGAGACATCACATTATCGTGATGAATCAATGAGAACATCCACTGGAGCCTTGTTGAGAATTATCCTCATCACGGCCTGTGAATTATCCTGACAATTTTCTCACTGAAAATAGTAGCGTTTATATATATATATATATATATATATATATATATATATATATATATATATATATATATATATATATATATATATATATCCCTCGCTTGAAAAAATCCAGTGATCTCACGTGTACAATGTTACCCGATAATATGTTGCATAAATCAAGAAATCTATATCCGAACTAGTATTTATCCAGGCTCTATCCTGATCTGAACTTATCCAATAAAAATCCATTCATTCGTGTTTAGATTTTTACGCCATACATTTTCATTATCAATCATCTCCTCCCCCCCCCCCTCTACTTCTCGTCTTTCTGCAGGATGTAAATTATGATTTCTTAAAATCTCTTCATATGGGAAATTTATGATTTTTTGGGGACTTTTTCCCGCCCTTGCGCTGGCTTGGTGGTTGATGAATATTTTGTCACATGTCACCCTCCAAACTCACCACCTAACCCTTCACATGTCACCCTCCAAACTCACCACCTAACCCTTCACATGTCACCCTCCAAACTCTCCACCTAACCCTTCACAAGCCACCCTCCAAACTCTCCACCTAAACCTTCACAAGCCACCCTCCAAACTCTCCACCTAAACCTTCACAAGCCACCCTCCAAACTCTCCACCTAAACCTTCACAAGCCACACTCCAAACTCACCACCTAAACCTTCACATGTCACCCTCCAAACTCACCACCTAACCCTTCACAAGCCACCCTCCAAACTCCATAAATCATTCACGGTTTGTCAAGTAAATACAGTTGAAGTAAACTATACATATATCATATATCCCCCCCCCCTCCTCCCTCACGCCGCCACACCCGGCCACCACAAAATTCTCCTCTCCATCCATCACCTCCCTCCCAAACCAGCTCTCACAACAGTGCCTCGTAAACAGACACAAATATTGATATTACTTACAAGTGCCAATTTAAACTTTGAAGCAAGTGCCTGAGAGTTTAATGATTGATAATCGAGAATTAACCAATAAATATCGAACAATTGGGCATTTTTTTTTGTTATTCTGGGAGATACCCGAGAAGAATTTCTAGCAGTTTTAAGACTTCTCACAACCTGAGAAGTATTAATGAATTTCGAATTCATTATAACTCCACAATACACCGACTCAAGGATACGTAAAACATTATATTTGTTTTGATGGACCTGAAAATTTGTCATAAAAAAACCGTTGTTAATATGTACTTGCGACGTTACCAGTCGACTGGAAACTTTACTTCCACAACATATTAGTGAAATGTTATGTAATCCTCCCCTAGAGTACCTTACCTTGAGGTTACCTTGAGGTGCTTCCGGGGCTTAGCGTCCCCGCGGCCCGGTCGTCGACCAGGCCTCCACCCCCAGGGAGCAGCCGGTAGCAGCTGTCTAACTCCCAGGTACCTATTTACTGCTAGGTAACAGGGGCATCAGGGCGAAAGAAACATTTTGCCCATTTGTCTCCGCCTCCACCGGGGATCGAACCCGGAACCTCAGGACTACGAATCCTAAGCGCTGTCCACCCAGCTGTCAGGCGCCCCTGCTGATGCTGATGCCAATAGCATCCTATAAACTACACTTAAAGAGTAAGAGCTTGACCAATCCTCACTTGACCTGTAAGGTCACTTACGCAAAACCTGCCAAACTTTCCTGAAAGCTTCAATTTGGGTCACTTTATTAATGGAGAGAGAGGGAGGGGAGAAATATCATAAGCTATTCTATCCCTTTGAGATGCATTTTATTGTCTCAATAAACTTACTTGAACCTGAATTAATGGAGATAAGCATTACAAAAAACGTTTGAATTTTTTTTAGCCTCCGCATATCGCTACTGATCAAAGTATTTTGACAATTTCTGCTCTATCCTAATCTGCAAATAATTTTTTTTTCATTCATACGATCATATTTTTCTAGTATATGAGTTCCAGTATGATTGTCAATTACCCCTCAAGGTTTAAGTAAAGCTGAAGACAATCGACTTGAGAATGGTCCAGGACGGACCGAAACGTCGTCGTCCCTTCACCTTCTAGTGTGTGGTCTGGTCAACATACTTCAGCCACGTTATTGTGACTCATCGCCTGCAAACAGCTGAAGAATTGTCGTGTGGAGTGATCCTAAAGGAACGTTTGTTAACCTTCGCCTAAAGATACAAGGACGCATGTTTATGTTACATATCGATGAAACCTCATTTGTTTGTTTACATAAGAATGAATGCCCTTGTTTATCTTACAATAACTGTTGATGAATATGTTAAGGAGAGTGGAGGGGGGGAATAGGACTGTACAATAGGATTGTTTCTGTGTGTAGTGTAAGGATTGTACAAGTTGGAGAGGAAGGAAAGAGAGATAGGCAAGAGGAATCTGGGGAGAGAAAGGGAATGGGGAATAAGTCACAATGAGTCAATGGGAGGAGCAGACAAACAGTATAAAAAAGGAATGAAAAAGACTGAGAAAGGAAATGTATGTGATAAAGAATGAGAGGGAGTGAGAGAAGAGGAAGGAGCAAGAGAAGAGAGTAATGAGGGCGGAAAAGAGTGTTTACAGAGGCACAACAACCTCTCCCCAACAAAGTTAGTGGACATGTGCGTGTGTTCACCTGAGAGATGCACGCACAGGCCATGAGTGCAGGGCCCAAGAGCTGGAACATGCACCATCCAGCCGCTCCCATAAAACGTCACACTGCATCAATAGCTTAGGGGGGATAAATGCATCAACGAACGTTACTAAACTGCGTTACTTAACGTAACTATTTTTAAAGTTTACTTAAAGTTAATCGTTACTTAAACGTTACTATTTCAGGATAGAAATAAACCCGATAAACTCATAGTGCCAAACACGCCAGATTTAATTATCAAAGAATGCACCTAACTAGGAAAACTAATTAGAACCGTCTTTCTCGCGAGATACACAAAAGGCCCCAAAATATCGCTCAGGATTCCAACACGAGAGTAAAAACGCCCCGAGGCGAGGGACGCCGGCACGGGATTCATCAAGGATTCAATCCAAGGGACAAGTGAAAACGCGTCTGAAATGTTTGGCAACTTGTAAAGGAAAGTCTGGCCATCTTTACTGATCAAGAGTAAACGTTTACAACGCAGTAACGTTACTTTGGGACGTTTGGCCTCGTTGAACCGCCCGCACGTGTTTCAAGCTTTAAAACGTTGCTCCTGTGTAGTGTTTTAAGCTGTTAATGCTACAGTATGTTACACGTGACACAAAAAAATAAATAATTAAATACATCGTGCTGCATAATTAATGTTGAATACATTTTGAGCAAACATGCCTCCAGCAGGTATGGTCTCGTGCCCCCAGCAGGTATGGTCTCGTGCCCCCAGCAGGTAAGGTCTCATGCCCCCAGCAGGTAAGGTCTGGTGCCCCCAGCAGGTAAGGTCTCGTGCCCCCAGCAGGTATGGTCTCGTGCCCCCAGCAGGTAAGGTCTCGTGCCCCCAGCAGGTAAGGTCTCGTGCCCCCAGCAGGTAAGGTCTCGTGCCCCCAGCAGGTAAGGTCTCGTGCCCCCAGCAGGTAAGGTCTCGTGCCCCCAGCAGGTAAGGTCTCGTGCCCCAGCAGGTAAGGTCTCGTGCCCCCAGCAGGTAAGGTCTCGTGCCCCCAGCAGGTAAGGTCTCGTGCCCCAGCAGGAAAGGTCTCGTGCCCCCAGCAGGTAAGGTCTCGTGCCCCAGCACGTAGTCACGTGCCCCAGCAGGTAAGGTCTCGTGCCCCCAGCAGGTAAGGTCTCGTGCCCCCAGCAGGTAAAGTCACGTGCCCCAGCAGGTAAAGTCACGTGCCCCCAGCACGTAGTCACGTGCCCCCAGCACGTAGTCACGTGCCCCCAGCAGGTAAGGTCTCGTGCCCCAGCACGTGCCCCCAGCACGTAGTCACGTGCCCCCAGCAGGTAAGGTCTCGTGCCCCAGCACGTGCCCCCAGCACGTAGTCACGTGCCCCCAGCAGGTAAGGTCTCGTGCCCCAGCAGGAAAGGTCTCGTGCCCCAGCACGTAGTCACGTGCCCCCAGCAGGCAAGGTAAGATTACCTGCCTAATCCCCAGCCGCATGGTGATGGCCTCCTCTCTTACAATGCACTCTGCACGGATCTCAAGTGTCTGTCTGTGTTGACTCGCTCTGTTGACGCTCCTCTCAGCCCCATCTCCATCCTCCCTCCTCTCTCTCACCCCCTCTCCAGCATCCCTCCTCCCTCTCTCTCTCACCCCCTCCAGCATCCCTCCTCCCTCCTCCCCAGCATCCCTCCTCTTTGCCCGCCTTCCTGAACTAACAAATTAGGTCAGCTAACATTAGATCACCTTTAAGTAGATTAAAGTGAGGGAGGGTATATAAAGTGCAGCTAAAGTAGAATATGATTAAGTAGGCTTCGCTCCCGTAGATTACGTTCAAGTAGGTATGGTTTTAGTATGATAAGTGTATCATACTGAAAGTTGGGTTTGATTAAGGGTAAATCTGATTAAGTTAAGCTAGATTATGAGACATATTAGGCTAGGTCTTCTTGTAATAAAACTAAGATGGTGCAATATCACTGCACCCGTTACAGTGTGTCACTGGCACAAAGTTATGAGGCCATACACAGCCTTGCAACAGGAATCATCTTGTTGTTCTCAGCGTTTCAACACGCCCGCGCAGTGATAAATGTAGCCTGCGCGCGCGCGTGTGTGTGTGTATGACAAGGTCCTCGCAACAACAGTCGGCAAATTATGATAAACCCCTTAAAGTTGGGGTCATTAGAGCGTCAACCCCGTGTGGCCGCTCCCCCCTCCCTAAACACACACACACACACACACACACACACACACACACACACACACAACACACACACAACACACATGCACATGTGGTGACAAACGCAGTGCATTTGTTGATTGACGGTTGAGAGGCGGGACCAAAGAGCCAGAGCTCAACCCCCGCAAGCACAACTAGGTGAGTACAACTAGGTGAGTACACACACACACACACACACACACACACACACATACACACACACACACACTATCAAGAGGATACATCACAGCATATGCCAGGTTGGCTAACAAAGAACGGCCTTTAGAAACTTGTGTAAGGAATCTTTCAGAACATTATATACCACATATGTCAGACCAATCCTGGAGTATGCGGCTCCAGCATGGAGTCCATATCTAGTCAAGCATAAGACTAAACTGGAAAAGGTTCAAAGGTTTGCCACCAGACTAGTACCCGAGCTGAGAGGTATGAGCTACGAGGAGCGACTGCAGGAATTAAACCTCACTTCGTTGGAAGACAGAAGAGTTAGGGGGGACATGATCACCACATTCAAGATTCTCAGGGGAATCGACAGGGTTGATAAAGACAGGCTGTTTAACACAAGGGGCACACGCACTAGGGGACACAGGTGGAAACTGAGTGCCCAAATGAGCCACAGAGATATTAGAAAGAACTTTTTAGTGTCAGAGTGGTTGACAAATGGAATGCATTAGGAAGCGATGTGGTGGAGGCTGACTCCATACACAGTTTCAAGTGTAGATATGATAGAGCCCATTAGGCTCAGGAAACTGTACACCTGTTGATTGACGGTTGAGAGGCGGGACCAAAGAGCCAGAGCTCCCCCCGCAAGCACAACTAGGTGAGTACACACACACCACACACCACACACACACACACACCACACACACACCACACACACACAACACACACACCCACACACACACACACACACTCCCACGTGGGGCCTTACTATATCATGGATATATTATTTATATTTCAATGAACTTGTGTTAACTGGTTTCATGCGCCTTCACTAACTGTATTGATCTAAACAACGGCTTATTCTTGCCATACATTCATCAACATACTTCACCCCCTCTACTAGGTATACTAGAATGGAAGGAAAGGGTGGAGATGAAGGAAAGTGTGGAGAGGGGATAGAGTAGAAAGGAGGAAAGAGAAGAGAGGGAGGGGAAAAAAGGTTGGAGATGGAGGAAAGATATGAGTAGGGTAAAATTTATATGAAGAATTCATTGGTTCCCTTGGCGCAGTGGTAAGACACTCGCCAGGCGCTTCGCGAGCGCTTTGGCCTGGGTTCGTATCCTGGCTGGGGAGGATTGACCGGGGTGCCAATCCTTAACTGTAGCCTCTGTTCACCCAGCAGTAAATGGGTACCTGGTTGTTAAACGGTTTGGCGGGTCGTATTCCGGGGAGAATTAGGATTGAGGACCTGCCCGAAACGCTACGCGTGCTGGTGGCTGTACAATATAAGATTCTCTCGTATAAATAAATAAATAAAATATTTATAACAGGACGCAAATAACAGCACACGAACCCAGCGCCGCGACAGCAACAGACTGTTCGATCATGTCCATCTGAAGAAGCGGTCAGCGCCATCCAGGCAACACATTGGTAAATTTAACCACTAAACCCAGTCATTCAACCCATTAAACTACCCCAAACCTCAGCCTATGAGAACAACGCCTGCCACACTCACGCCAACCATAGTCACGCCAGCACAACAAGGTGAATGAGAAGTAAATTCATTGTTGAAAGAAGGTGCCAGTTAAGCCTGGGAGGCTATGTAACAATTGTCAACGAGAGAGGAAACGAGAGTCAAACGCTAACGAGCTTGTCTACTCGATTACCATTCCGTAAAAAAAATGTAGTGGATTAACCTAACTAAAACCGTCAAAACCTGGAACACCTTCCTAGGCTAGCGGAGACCATACGCGTTAGTCCCTAAAACTCTCCATATCATTGGAGTTTTAATTTCCCTAAACTGCTGCAAATTTTAAGCCGGGGTCTACTGCGTGGACAAATGTAGTGCGTTCTGTAGGGACCAGTCCAGAGGCTGTCACGTGACTTGTAGAAGTGTCAGCTAGTTGGTGGTATTGTTGGTGGTGGTGGGGGTTTTGGTGGTATTGTTGGTGGTGTGGTGGTATTGTTGGTTGTATTGTTGGTGGTGGTGGTTTGGTATTGCTGGTATTTTTCACCAAGCGTTAATACAGAGAATTTTAAGGAACTATAAAACCTAAAAGCCTTCACAATCGCGTATAATTATAACATGTAATTACATGATCAGTCAAGGATTCAACGTCACCAGGAGTAGGTTCGAATCCTTGACTGCAGACCACTAACAACAATACCAATAAAGTGTTCGAAGTTGTTACACCTCAACACTCTTAGAGGTCGACCACAGTTCCAATCCTTGATCAGTCATTAGTTCTCTGCACCATTCATCCTTTCCTCCCACACAACTGTCGAGTCTGGTTTGCTGATCATCCTGTAAAACTCACTGTTTTATCATATATATAAATTGAATGATTTAGAGCCAAGATCAGCAAAGGACACTCTACTACCCAATCCCTCGCCTCTCCCAATCTCCCTGTGATTACCAGTATATCAGTCTAACTCTGGTCTACACTGCGTCAACCTGAGGATATATTTATCACAAGCGTGCTTGCAAGTAAACTCCAACTTTGCTGCAAAATTAGTCATTACTGTCCAAAGGTGTAGCTGCATTTCTAATATTAGTCGCTAGATGGCAGATCAATACAATACTGGTGAGTAGTCCTAGTTCCTGCTCCGGGCACCAGGGGGAAGCACCAGACGGGAACACACTCGCGCAATTCAGTCTACATGAATGTATTTTTTAGTTGATGTTTATAGACTGTAAATTTACACAGACCTATTTGAGGAATATTAGCCAGCGTCATGTAGACCTGCCCAAATGTTTCGTTACAGGAAGGACATCGAGTGATCTACCGTTATCCTATGTTGGAAACTTCCACGCGGATACTCATAGAAAGCGGGAAGTTTGGCAAGGGAAACTGAGCCGATACTCCTTTAACCTCAAGCTGCTTATATCTTTGTCTACGTTTATCTGAATTATATTGGACTTTTTTTTTGTAAATTACATTTAAGTAAAATCTATTCATAAATAAATATTTTTAATAAAATATCAGACCAACTCAAAACTATATATACAGTGTATAGCGTTAATGTATTTAATAATTCATTTTGTCGGCGGCAGAAGCCTGCGTATGTATGTGTATTTTGTATTATATATTCTTTGTGCTTGTATCGAGGTCCTCCCCCCCCCCCCCAAGGACGAACTACTGACCCTCCCCACGATTCAACAGTTGCCTCTCTGGTACCCATTTAGTAGGTGAACAGTTGCATTAGGTGAAAGAAAACGTGACACCTTCCTATCCCACCCGGTTATCCAACCTGGGCTCTCCAAGGAGAGTTGAAAACATACATTACTGTACGCTTTATCGACGTCGTAGCGAAACTAAAGGACTTCCTTGATGGTCAACAACCTTCTTATTGAGGCGTTCGAACCAAAAATATAAATATAAAAAATAATGACGTTTTGGCTCGTCCTGGATCATTATCAAGCCGGCCCCCCCAGCCAATGTACTGACAACCCAACATAACACATACACAAACAAACGACACATACACATATGTCAACCCATGGTGGACAGGCCACCGAACTTTCAATCCTCCTCTCTCTCTACACCCGCATCCTCTTCCTGAATTTCATCTCCCCATCCCTCTACCCCCCCCCCCCTCCTTTCCAAGCCCTTTGGACATCAAGCTGAAGCTTATCAAGCCGTCAGTTCTTCTGTTTTTAGATGTGTGGCTTGGTTTTCAGATTTTCAGGCCCTTGCCGCTATATTATCTGCAACTCTTATGATGGTCAGAAACAGCTCTCAAGAGGCTGACAGGTCTCAACACCAAACCTGTCTGTTTACCGTCAGATTCTTTGACTCAAACATGACAGTGCTACTGAACAAGACAAAGACAGGCACGTGATAGTGTGTGATTCAAGTGAGAACAAGATTACATCAAGACATAGTTAACCATCTTTGGCAACTTTACATTCTGAGATGTCCACGAATATAAGGTCTTATTATGCCGCAGGTCGGGGTTCGAACGCAAGTCCAAACATTTTCTCATAGATGCATCGCGTTATTGCGAGTTGCTGGAGTATAAGAATATCTTACACTACCCGGTAATTTGTTCTATAATCTATAAATCTAGTTCAAAATTAATATTCGCCCCAATCTTTTCTGAATTCAATTTGTATTCATCGTTTCGGCTTCTAATTTGTGTTGATGTATTGAGCACCGAATTAATACCCGCCAAACACACACTGAAACTACGACGTTGGTACAACGTTCGACCAAGTTTTAACACCTCCTAACCAGTTATAACAACCATATAGCAAGTTGTAACAACGTTCTAATCCGTCAAAAACACGTTAAGCCAAGATGTAACAACTTTATTACAAGTTGTAACAAGCGGAAAATAGAGACAGTTTTGGTTTGTGTTTCCAGGGATAATCATTCTACCATTTGTAAACTCCAATCTATACCTTGGAAATACACAAACAACCTGACGATTATATATGAGAAGAAGGAGATGAACCCCAAGCCCAAACACACGATACGTTCACTGAGAAACCATGTGCAATAATTCTTCACAATTCAAAGGGGCTTCCAGAAATCTTTCAAAATCTCGTTCTTAAATTGGATAACGTGTTACTAATTACAGTTTATTATACAACACTGTAATGGTCAGATGGTACATACGAACCGTACATTATATTATTAATGTAATAATTACATCTTTAGGGCGCATCTCGACATATTCCTCACTTGACTATAAACCACATCAGCCTATTTAAGCTATTCGAGATAAATAGGCAGCATCTTCCTAAGAAACGTGAATCTTGTTTTCAAACATTGAAAACGAGTCCTTAGCCTCAGAGAAAAGAACAAAAGGCACTCGAGGGAGCCTTGAGTGCTACCACACGTTCATCTGTATGTTGTCATACAACCGCTAATTATTACCTTTAATGTACAAGAATGATAAGATGCCAA
>WNGS01092210.1:42681477-42698977 GCA_020271785.1 Procambarus virginalis | reverse complement strand
AAAACTTAGCCGGAGGCACAGTGATATAGGGGAAGGGGGGGGGGGTAGGGTGATCAGAGATAGTTGGGAAATTGTCAATGGCTAGATATGACTAGTTTGGCTAGTAGCGTGCCACAGTGGGCAGGTTAAACATGTAGTGTGCCACAATAGTCAACATAGATACAACTAGCAGAGTGGTGATGGTGGTTGAAGTGATAGCGATGGTGGGTGTTGGTGGAGGATCTAGTGGTGGTGGTTATGGTGGTGACGGAAGTAATAATGATGATGAAGATGATAGTGATGGTGGTGGTGACAGATGGAAGACTATTGTGAGGAGGATCTTGGTGGCGCACCAACCCCTTGTGTTGGTGGTGTCCTGGTGATGGAGCGGAGGGGGGGGGGGGAAGACCTTTTGCAATAAGGTGGTGGAGGCGGACACGCCGACAGCTCTAGTCTTACTTTATGTCAGACAGTTCTCCCTCATAGCCCTCCCCCCCCCTTTCCCGTGTGATAAGCGTCCAATTTGCAACGTTTTCTCCTCAAAATATGCATACCAGTCACCACAATCGTGTCAGTCTATCTATCTGTTTCTCTGTCTTTCTGTCTATCGTCTAACTCACTTATATTCTCTCTCTCTCTCTCTCTCTCTCTCTCTCTCTCTCTCTCTCTCTCTCTCTCTCTCTCTCTGACACTTTGTTATCTCGCAGCAGGGTGGGTATTTGAGGGTGAGGGGGGGGGGGAATGGTGATTGGGATCAGGGTCTTGATGACGTTATCAACACACATTACAATCAAAGTGTAATCGGTAGATTTATTACATTTAATGATATCAGCGCAGAATGATTTAAAAATACAAAGGACAAAATATACAAATAATTCAGAGTCGTGTTATTTTGATATTAGAGATTCGTTGTGGGTGTCGCCGTGACACCGTATCAAATGTTATTCCATTCATTTATGCCAACCCGCCACACGGCTGCTCCAGCGGACACATGGCGCTTCCAACAACAACTTGACTGATCTAGTTAACCTTCCAGCAGCCACATGGCTCATCAGGAAACTATACCCAGCAGCCACATGACTTTCCCCACTGCCAAATCACTCGTCTTGCAACATTCCAGGAGCCCCTTACTTTCTCTTCATATCTGTTCTTAAATATATATGAACCCCCTAGTATGCCCACTTGCTTATTCCACTGTCTTACTGCCCCGCCTTGTACCTGAAATCCTCTGGAGAGCAATCAGTGATCATTCTAGCCATTTTAATCTCAACTATTACTGTTATATCAGAGGGTTTGTGTCTGTTATTTCTTTTAGTTTGTGTGGTATTCCATCAGCATTTGTGTATGAGATCTGTAGGCATTGTTACGTTGTGTTCTGTGTGAAGAGCGCCTAGCCTTGTGATTGAAAGGAAGGGGATAGGAGTGAGAGCAGGATGGGAGTTGGGGTATGTGTTGGGATGTGCCTGTATGCATGTGTGTGTGTATGCTGGGATGGGGGTTATGTATCAGACTGTTGCCACATAGTGTGTACTTTCACACTCTTTACCATAGTGTGTTCTCACACTGTGACCACATAGTGTATACTCACACATACATCTAACACAACACGTATCAAACACCCAATAAGAGACGTCAACGAGCACACACACACACACTAGTAACACACTTGTCTCCGCCGAGGGCAGATCATACTTGCTTGCTGTGTGTATTTTCATTAGGTTGTATAATTTTCAGGAGAAGAGAGATAGGAGGAGTCATAAGAGTCATCAGCGGACCGTTGACGCAGTGACTTGGCTCTTAGATCACTGCCAGTGATGTCACAGTGACTTGGCTCTTAGATCACTGCCAGTGATGTCACAGTGACTTGGCTCTTAGATCACTGCCAGTGATGTCACAGTGACTTGGCTCTTAGATCACTGCCAGTGATGTCACAGTGACTTGGCTCTCAGAACTCTGCCAGTGATGTCCGCGTCGTGATGGCGTCTCTCGAAATCACTCTTTTTCTCAAGCCATGAAAACTAGATACAAGACATGGCTTTGTGCATAGTCCTTCGACTGAGGAGTGCCACGAAGGGCTACCAACCGCGCCAGGGATACCAACCGTGCCACGGATACCAACCGTGCCGGGCATACCAACCGTCCTCCAAATTTTGTCGGAGAAGAGGGATAAGGTGAACCATCGCCGTCATGTTTGCTATGACAGAGTACCTCGGGGATGTTGGCTTCAGACTTGCGTAAGTTTACATACATTTGTTGCGTGCGTATGAGTGCGTGTGTGTGTGTGCGTGCGGATGTATTGAGCTCTTGACACTGCGTGAGTACTGAGCACCAGAAGTGCACAATTTAGCAGTGTTAATGCATTGGTTTTAACTGTTGTAAGTGTATGTGAATCAAGGTTTAATGTTTAATGTTCGTAAGCTTAACTCATTCATTTGTAAATTGTGTCTGAACACGATGTTCAGACCGCGTCCGTGTCGATAAGTGAATTAAAGTTGGAATAATTAGTTAAGATTATTCAACAAGTAGAGCAGTATCCATAAATCAAGATGTCAGTGTTGTCAATAAACTGTGTGACATCAAATTTTCAGTGTATTTACAATTTATTGGTGAATGTATTCTAAAGCATGACAGAAATACCAATACAATTTTTTTAGAAATATAGAAAAATATTCCATGATTATAGAAAAGTATTCGATAATTATACCATAGCAATTATAGCATTCCTCAATGAGTCATACAGGTGATAGAGGAATGCAAGACTGGCTATTAGATTGTATGTTGCATTCTGGGAGTTAGCATACATTTTGGTGCACTTGCATAAGATACTGTATTATAAGTTAATAATGACATTAGTGCAACAAATTTATACAGATAACCAGCAGTATGGCATAACAACTTGGGTTATACACTATAGTCTCTTGAGAGGATTACCCCAGCTTCTGGGTGTATATATATATATATACACACTTTAGAGTATACTAAAGTATGCTTGCTGGCTGGTCAGTAAACTGTTGTGCTGCCTTAATAACCCTCCATTGACTGACAAGCGTTAAGCTCAACACCGAACTAAACCAACCATGAAAAGCAGGAGAAAAATCTGATTAGTTCTGAGTTAAAATGTTAGTTAATTATTTGACTTAATAAGCAAACAGGCATTAAATAAAAAAAATCAGGAAAACTGATTCACTCAAATTTTAAATAATTTCAGAGATTTTCGTGTTTTTAGTTAAAAAAAAATATATATATATTTTTTAGTATTTATGGCACAAAACTAATGGTCAATATACCTGCTACTAAGACGTTGGTGGTCAGTATATCAGAGACGAAACATTAGTGGTCACTATACCTGAGCCACAGCGAACCTGCTTAACAAGACAGTTCAGCAACTATAGCCACAATGTAAAGTCACGTGCGGGACAGGTATAAACAAACCCCGCACTAGCCTAAGTGTATTATGATACTCGAGGGTGTATAAACAGCTGACAGTGTGTTTTATACACCCTATACACTTTTTATACACAGATCCTTACGCCATGGCTCCAAACTTAGTCCGTCCCGACCTCACTTAGGGCAGCGAAAGAGTTGGAGATTGTATTAGAATTCTATATATATATATATATATATATATATATATATATATATATATATATATATATATATATATATAAACGTCATCTACATGCAGGCGATGAGTCACAATAACGTAGCTAAAATATGTTGACCAGACCACACACTAGAAGGTGAAGGGACGACGACGTTTCGGTCCGTCCTGGACCATTCTCACAATCGACTTGAGAATGGTGCAGGACGGACAGAAGCGTCGTCGTCCCTTCACCTTCTAGTGTGTGATCTGGTCAGCAAACGTCATCTATATAAACCAAGCGCTGGCCAGTACTAGTTTGTGATGCTGTGCTGATGACCCTGATGACACTGGGTCCTGATGACTACCAGGATGGTTCACGATAACTATATTAAATTGTTGAAGTGCAAATGTTGTTATAGAATATGTATGTTTAAAGTCATAGCACCATGGTGGTGTGGGTGGCAATCTTTAACACTGTAACTATTTGATTATATGTCTATTAACACACTATAACTATATTATTATATGACTATGGCAGGCCATTCTCCTGTTTAGGTAATACTTACAGTAACGATGTGGACCACTGTACATGTATTGACTTAATAGACAATTAGAAAGTCTAATTTGGTACTACTGAATTTGGCCAAACTGGAAAAGGTTTTGAATTTGTTGCTAATAAAACCTAGCCTAACCATCCTAGGCCTAATATAGTACATATGTGTGTTATAGTAGGCCTATAAATATTTAAGCTTGGTTTTTAGCTTTATTTTTTCTAGACTATAATGTGAATAGTATCAAATTGTACTGTCAAACTGTCCAGTACGTCAGTATATGTACGATGATCCACATAGTTACACACACGAAGTGGTATTTAAACAGGAGGATGGGCTGGCCTATGACGTCATGGTAGTTGGGCATGGTTAGCTCATACTAACCATGGCATCATGGTTAGTAAGAACTCGTGAGGTTATTACAGCAGCTTAGTGGTCGGAGCCGGTCGGCCGAGCGGACAGCACGCTGGACTTCTGATCCTGTGGTCCTGGGTTCGATCCCAGGCGCCGGCGAGAAACATTGGGCAGAGTTTCTTTCACCCTATGCCCCTGTTACCTAGCAGTAAAATAGGTACCTGGGTGTTAGTCAGCTGTCAAGGGCTACTTCCTGGGCATGGAGGCCTGGTCGAGGACCGGGCCGCGGGGACACTAAAGCCCCGAAATCATCTCAAGATAACCTCATCTCAAGATAGTGTAAATGGGAAAGAGGAAAATCTCTTATTTTTCTCTTATAGAAAATCTGTGTATCTATGTATTTATATCTGTAGGTTAAATTAACATTTTAAAAGCACTACAATCACCTTCTGTGGTTGATTGTTCAATAAACCCTTGAACTATATGTTTAACACATCTCTAACCCTGTCCATGGAGGACAGAAGAAAATGTATATATGCTGGTTAGCATTGTAAATGTGTGGCCACGTCTGTGGTAGAAAATAATAATAAAAAAAAACTATTGGGCCTCGCGGCTGAATGGGCAGCGTTTGGGGGTAGTAGTCCTAATGGTCCTGGTTCGATTCCCGGCTGAGGCGGGAACAAATGGGTAAAGTTTCTCTCACCCGTCAGGGTGAAAGAAACCCATCTTTCTTTCATCTAGCAGTAAACAGTTACCTGGGAGTTACACAGCTGCTACGGGCTGCTTCCTGGGGGTGTGTGCATGTGTGAAATATATGTAGTAGATAAAATAGAGGAAAAATAGATTGGTTAGAAAGGCGGGATCCAAGAGCTAACAGCTCGATTTTGCAGACACAAATAGTAAATACACACACACACACACTCGCACACACACACACACACACACACACACACACACACACACACACACACACACACACACACACACACACACACACACACACACACACACACACTTTGAATAAGAATATTTCATCACAGAGCTAAGAATATACATCACATCCAGTCCTATCCTACAAATCTCAGAATTTGGATAACATCTACTTACGCCAAGTTGACAGGCATGCGGAACGTTTAAGATAACCTGATCAACAGTCAACACGACTGAAGGGAGTATTAAATAATAAATGCATTAAATTTATTGTTTATTTTCCATATAGTGAACAGGATTTATTTTTTTTGTGAGTGAGGCGTGTGTGTTAACACGTATCACTGACAGCTCGTGGGTGAGGTAGCAAGGATCACTGACAGCTCGTGGATGAGATAGCAAGCATCACTGACAGCTCGCGGGTGAGATAGCAAGCATCACTGACAGCTCGCGGATAAGATAGCAAGCATCACTGACAGCTCGTGGATAAGATAGCAAGCATCACTGACAGCTCGTGGATAAGATAGCAAGCATCACTGACAGCTCGTGGATAAGATAGCAAGCATCACTGACAGCTCGTGGATAAGATAGCAAGCATCACTGACAGCTCGTGGATAAGATAGCAAGCATCACTGACAGCTCGTGGATAAGATAGCAAGCATCACTGACAGCTCATGGATAAGATAGCAAGCATCACTGACAGCTCATGGATAAGATAGCAAGCATCACTGACAGCTCGTGGATAAGATAGCAAGCATCACTGACAGCTCGTGGGTGAGACATGCTGGTTGCCACTATCGGCTTTATCCCGACCTTTTGGGCTGAGTTCTGTAGCGATCTCCCTGTAACGTGTGCCGGGACTCCCGTTGTGTGCTGGGCTGCTGGGATATGCCAAGTAGATGAAGACAATTTCATACCGACTCGAGGAGTTCAAGACGGTCCTCCCAAAATATTAGCCAAGATTTGCTAAGCGGTGTTCAGTGTCTATAAGACAATGGGATACAGACTATGTAAGAAAGATGGGATACAGAGCATAGGTGAACCACAAGACATTTTAAGGAATTCAGAGGAAACAGCGGACGTGAGGAGTGAGGCAGCTAGTGAGAGAGGTGAGAGATCTCCCCCGCTTTGCTCTTGCCCTTGGCAATTTCTCACCTGTCTCTCATCTCCTTTAACCCGACCTCTACCCCAGCCTTTATCAACACGTCTCCCGCCTCCCCTCTCACTCGCCTCCCCTCTCACCCCAACCTCTCCTTCTCTCATTCACACACATTTAAATTGTTATTGAAATTAAATCAAATAACAAAATTATTCATAAATTAATTCAGGTGGCCACAGAGCTGTCACTGATGTTGGTGATGGTTTATGCACTTGTCATACGTTTGCTTCAGATGTGCTCCATTACCCAGTGGTATTGACGGCAGAACACTCTCATTATGCAGCAAAACAGCTTTATGACTCGTCTTGGATCAAAACAAGAGGTAATCAGCAATTTTAAGAGGTTCCATTCTCAGTGACCCAGAAAGAGTCAAGATTGACATTATTTGTCTCAAATAATTTGGCTGTAGACCAGTGTTTCAGTATATTACATGAGAGTCACGACTCTTACAGACTTACACAGTCAGTACAGTACTGGCCGGGCTGAAGGAAGGAATTATTAGGGGGAAAGCACCAAGCCATGACGACTATATAGCACTTGGAAGGGGTCAAGATAAGGATTTGGGATGGGACGGGAGGAAGGAATGGTGCCCAATCACTTGGACGGTCGGGGATTGAACGCCGACCTGCATGAAGCGAGACCGTCGCTCTACCGTCCAGCCCAAGTGGCTGGGTTGGCCGGGCTGAGCAGGTGTATAGAAATGTCACACACACAACACACAATAGCGTGATGCATCAAATGAGTCGCAGCTCAGTCGATTAAGGCGCGTCTGGGATCCTCTTGGACGAAGGTTCGAACCTTCGTCACGGCCCCTTGTGGAATATGAAAGTGATATATTGTAAAGACAAAGTAAGGTTCACCACCCCTACATTCCCACCCCTCCACCCAGTCCCTCCCCCACCCCTCCACCCCTACATTCCACCCCCTCCACCCAGTCCCTCCCCACCCCTCCACCCAGTCCCTCCCCCACCCCTCCACCCAGTCTCTCCCCCACCCCTCCACCCAGTCCCTCCCCCACCCCCTCCACCCCTACATCCCCACCCCTCCACCCCCCTCCACTCAGGGAACACCCCCCCCCCCCACCACCTGGCCGCGCTCCTCTCCGTTAAATAATGAGCGGTCGTCTTGTTTGCCTCCAGCAGCTCACCCTCAACAATGATTTACTTACCGCGTCACCGTCCCCAGTCCCCTCTGTGGCCGTCCCTCAGGTCCCCAGTCCCCTCTGTGGCCGTCCCTCAGGTCCCCAGTCCCCTCTGTGGCCGTCCCTCAGGTCCCCAGTCCCCTCTGTGGCCGTCCCTCAGGTCCCCAGTCCCCTCTGTGGCCGTCCCGCAGGTCCCCAGTCCCCTCTGTGGCCGTCCCTCAGGTCCCCAGTCCCCTCTGTGGCCGTCCCGCAGGTCCCCAGTCCCCTCTGTGACCGTCCCTCACGTCCCAGTCCCCTCTGTGGCCGTCCCTCACGTCCCCAGTCCCCTCTGTGGCCGTCCCTCAGGTCCCCAGTCCCCTCTGTGGCCGTCCCTCAGGTCCCCAGTCCCCTCTGTGGCCGTCCCTCAGGTCCCCAGTCCCCTCTGTGGCCGTCCCTCAGGTCCCCGTCCCCTCTGTGGCCGTCCCGCAGGTCCCCAGTCCCCTCTGTGGCCGTCCCTCAGGTCCCCAGTCCCCTCTGTGGCCGTCCCGCAGGTCCCCAGTCCCCTCTGTGACCGTCCCTCACGTCCCCAGTCCCCTCTGTGGCCGTCCCTCAGGTCCTCAGTCCCCTCTGTGGCCGTCCCTCAGGTCCCCAGTCCCCTCTGTGACCGTCCCTCACGTCCCCAGTCCCCTCTGTGGCCGTCCCTCAGGTCCTCAGTCCCCCTCTGTGGCCGTCCCTCAGGTCCCCAGTCCAGTCTGTGGCCGTCCCTCAGGTCCCCAGTCCCCTCTGTGGCCGTCCCTCAGGTCCCCAGTCCCCTCTGTGGCCGTCCCTCAGGTCCCCAGTCCCCTCTGTGACCGTCCCTCAGGTCCCCAGTCCCCTCTGTGGCCGTCCCTCAGGTCCCTAGTCCCCTCTGACCGTCCCTCAGGTCCCCAGCCCCCTCTGTGGCCGTCTCTCAGGTCCCCAGTCCCCAGTCCCCTCTGTGGCCGTCCCTCAGGTCCCCAGTCCCCTCTGACTGTCCCTCAGGTCCCCAGTCCCCTCTGTGGCCGTCCCTCAGGTCCCCAGTCCCCTCTGTGGCCGTCCCTCAGGTCCCTTTGGGGGTGTTACCTGTGGTCAGGCCCCAAGAGGACCTGGCAGTCGGCCTGGCGAAGGGCGTTCGTAAATTTAGAAAAGTCTCGGACCCCCGTACTAGTTTTTGGCCGGTGTTGCAACGTGGCGGCCGGGCGCAGGCTCCTGTGTTGGGTACGGGGTTTAGGGTCCTGTTATAGGGCTCCTGTGTTGGGTACTGGGTTTGGGGTCCTCTTATAGGGCTCCTGTGTTGGGTACGGGGTTTGGGGTCCTCTGTAGAGGTCCTAATGTTGTCTTCATCCAAGGTGCGTAGTTTGCTCTATACTATGTCCCCTAGATATCCACCCTCTGCTGGGACTCCTCTGTTGAGGTCCCCATTGCTAGGTCCCCCATTGCTGAGTGCCGCCCCCCCCCCTCTGCTGGGTCGCCTCCTATCGATTTGCCAATCGCCACATCTTTATCCCCTGCCATTTGTCTTTTAAATTCACTCCGATTTTCAGATCTGTCAGCGTCACTTCTGGCTTCCAAAGCAGCTTCGAATTGTGTTGCTTATCAAAACCTGTTGATATGTTGTTTCACCTGTTAATGTGTTCTTTAATGTGTTCTCTTGTTCAGCAGCTGTGAGTTACAGTGCCCACTGATCTCTCTCTTTATGTATATGGCTGCCTCTTTCTTGACCCTCAGCTCACCGATGTTTCTTTCAAATTATATTAATTTTTGTTCCGGTAGTTTATTTTTTTTTGTATCGCTTTGTTTTCTTCTAGTTGATTTTTACATGTTATCCCTGAAAACCTGCCCATCCATCGTGATCATTCTCGTCGTCTACCAGGTAACCTTCCGTCATCACACACACACACACACACACACACACACACACACACACACACACACACACACACACACACACACACACACACACACACACACACACACACACACACAGCCACACACACACACACACACACAGCCACACACACAGCCACACACACGCACACACACACACACACACACACACACACACACACACACACACACACACACAGTTGAGAGGCGGGACCAAAGAGCCAAAGCTCAACCCCCGCAAGCACAATTAGGTGAGTACAATTAGGTGAGTACACACACACACACACACACACACACACACACACACACACACACACACACACACACAGCCTACACATCTAGGTTATAGCCTAGATAGCTCAGTTGGGAGAGCGTTAGACTGCAGATCTAATAGTCCCCGCTTCGATCCCGGGTCTGGGCAGTTAGGTTTGACCATGTCATGGCGTACGCGTCTAGAGCGTGTGCCTGGGAACACCCTGCACATAGGTTCGAATCCTCATCATGATTCCAACGGATTTTCTAGGGGACACAGGTGGAAATTGAGTGCCCAAATGAGCCATACAGACGTAAGAAAGATTTTTTCAGTGTCAGAGTGGTTGACAAATGGAATGCTTTAGGCAGTGATGTGGTGGAGGCTGACTCCATACACAGCTTCAAGTGTAGATATGATAGAGTCCAATAGGCTCAGGAACCTGTACATTAGTTGATTGACCGCTGAGAGGCGTTAGGCTTAGGGACACTCATGATATTAAGTCTTGTTCTAGGAAGGGGACGAACCTGGCAGTGTTTGCGTTGGTGACCAGATCAGGTGTCACAGTGGTGGTGGTGGTGGTTGGGCACGGCGACCACACCTGGGCTGGGATAGGTGGCGCTGGGGATAGAAATAGTTCCACCAGCGCTGCATGCTTCCCCACTAACGCTAAGCTCCTGTCCACAGTGTCCCTGTTGGTACTCACTATTCTGTACACCTTTGTACTCTCGTGATCTGTACTCTGGTGCTTTATAATATGCTTTGCACTCCTATACTCTGTACTTCTGTACTATGCTCCGTAGTGCTTAGTATTCTATATAATCTGCTCTATTGCACATTGTACTTTTATGCTATGTACTCTGGCGCTGTGTGATCTTGCTACGTAATACACCATCTAGAGGCACTGGATAAGGACTCTCAACAGGAGTATCGTGAACAGCGGTGGTGCCTAACCTGTGTGACTGATCTGTTATAACACGAGGCAAGCTTTGCCTCGGATATGGATATGACGGGTGACGTTTCATAGTGCAGCACGTATGGGAAACAAAAGTGAAAATCAAACTATACAATAAACATTAAAATACAAACAAAACAAAGGGAGACCTTAGAGTGATAGTGACTAACGCCATGAAGAGCGCCAAAGAGTGTATAGAGTAAATAGGTACGTGGCTGTATCTATTTACTATATATAGGCTGTATGCAAGGCAAATGAAATTCTGGGTTTCATTTTGAGCTCTTTCGAGATGCTTTGGTAGAAGGTGGCGTCAGTTCTGTACAAACCACTGGCACATTCTTGAGTACTGGATAGTTTTAGTCACTGTATTTGAGACCAAATATTGACATATTGACAGAGTTGCCCAGTTGCGTGAAGAGGACAAATGTGGTACCACTCTTCAAGTAAGGGGATAGGGAGGAGGTACTTAACTACTTCAGACCTGTATCACTGACAAAAATCCCTCTGCAAAATACTTGAAAGAATAATTAGGCTAAGACTTGTTGCACACCTGGAGAACATTAGGGTTGTAAACAAACATCAACATGGGTTCTGGAAAGGGAAATCATGCCTTACAAATCTCCTGGAATTCTACGATAAAATAGCAAGAATAAGGCAGGACAGGGAAGGCTGGGCAGACTGCATATTTCTGGACTGCCAAAGAGCCTTTTGATACAGTACCGCACATGAGACTGCTTTTCAAACTTGAGAGGCAGGCGGGAGTAAGCAGAAAGGCCCTAGCATGGGTAAGGAACTACCCAACAGAAGGGAGTCAGAGAGTAACAGTAAGGAGGCGAGAAATCGGACTGGCGAACAGTAACGAGTGGAGTACCTCAAGGATCGGTGCTGGGACCAGTTATATTTCTAATACACGTTAATGCCATGTTTACAGGAGTAGAATCCTATATGTCGATGACACAGAATTAATGAGAAGAGTTGTGTCAGATGAGTATTGTAGGATCCTCGAAGAGGCCTTGAACAAGTTGCAGAGATGGTCAGAGAACCGGCTACTGGAGTTCAACACGAGCAAATGTAATGTTATGGAAATGGGATTAGGTGATAGAAGACCAAAGGGACAGTACACAATGTAGGGAAACTACCTGCCTGTGACGATTCGAGAAAGAGACCTGGGAGTGTACGTGACACCTACTCTATCTCCTGAGGCACATATAAATAGGATATCGACAGCAGCGTACTCTACATCGGCAAAACTTAGAACATCATTCAGAAACCTAAGTAAGGAGGCGTTTAGGGCGCTTTACACTGCCTACGTGAGACCAGTCTTAGAGTATGCCGCGCCATCATGGAGCCCCCACCTGAAGAAACACATAAGGAAACTGGAAAAGGTTCAGAAGTTTGCGACGAGGCTCGTCCCGGAGTTACAAGGGATGGGATATGAAGAGCGCCTGAAGGAACTGAACCTTACGACACTAGAAAAAAGAAGGGAGAGGGGGTACATGATAGGAACGTATAAAATACTCAGGGGGATTGACAGAGTGGACATAGACGATATGTTCACACGTAATAGTAACAGAACGAGGGGACATGGGTGGAAACTGGAAACTCAGATGAGTCACAGAGATGTTAGGAAGTTTTCTTTTAGCGTGAGAGTAGTGGAAAAATAGAATGCACTTAAGGAGTAGGTCGTGGAAGCAAACTCTATTCATAATTTTAAAACTAGATATGATAGAGAAATGGGACAGGAGTCATTGCTGTAAACAACCGATGGCTAGAAAGGCGGGATCCAAGAGTCAGTGCTCGATCCTGCAGGCACAAATCGGTGATTACAAATAGGTGAGTACTCACACAACCAACACTCCATCAACATATGATCAACGTTAAACACAAGTGAAGGTGAGGAAGCGGCACCACGAGACGCCAAATAAGGCAACAGGAAGTGGGGACAGTTGACAGTCCGAGTACGGTCCACCACCACCAGCAGCGGCGACAACAACAACAACAACAACAACAACAACAACAGCAGGAACATCAGCAGCATCAACAGCAACAGCAGCAGCGGCGGCGGCGACAACAACAACAACAACAACAGCAGAAGCAGGAACATCAGCAGCAGCAGCAGCAGGAACATCAGCAGCATCAACAGCAACAACAGCAGCAGCAGGAACATCAGCAGCATCAACAGCAACAACAGCAGCAGCAGGAACATCAGCAGCAGCAGCAGCAACAACAGCAGCAGCAGGAACATCAGCAGCAGCAGCAGCAGGAACATCAGCAGCATCAACAGCAACAACAGCAGCAGTAGGAACATCAGCAGCATCAACAACAACAGCAGCAGCAGCAGGAACAACAACATCAGCAGCATCAACAACAACAGCAGCAGCATCAACAACAACATCAGCAGCATCAACAACAACAGCAGCAGCAGCAGGAACATCAGCAGCAGCAGCAGCAGGAACATCAGCAGCATCAACAGCAACAACAGCAGCAGTAGGAACATCAGCAGCATCAACAGCAACAACAGCAGCAGTAGGAACATCAGCAGCATCAACAACAACAGCAGCAGCAGCAGCAACAACAACATCAGCAGCATCAACAACAACAGCAGCAACAGCAACAACAACAGCAGCATCAACAACAACAGCAGCATCAGCAGCAACAACATCAGCAGCATCAGCATCAACAACAACAGCAGCAGCAACAACAAGAACAGCAGCAGCAGCAGCAGCAGCGCAGCGGCGGTGGTGCAGGCGGGTTCAATACAGGCTATACCCTTGTCTGGACTGTGTGGATGAATAGTATGTCCCCCCCCCCCCTCCCCAAGGTAGCGGCTGCCTAGTGGATGGGTGGGTGGACCACCCCCAACCTGGTGGGTGGATGGATTAGACCCGCCTGGTGGGTGGATGGATCACTCCAGCCTGGTGGGTGGGTGGATCACACCAGCCTGGTGGGTGGGTGGATCACACCAGCCTGGTGGGTGGGTGGATCACACCAGCCTGGTGGGCGGATGGATNGTCTCTCATCTATCATTGCCCTGTTTCCTGTAGTTCCTCCCTCACCCCTTATCCTTACCTATGTCCCGTGATCCTTCCCATTATCTCTCCTGCCTTACCCTTATCCATGAAGAAGGGAGTGATGGCATCAACTGCCTGACGATGAATTATCTGCGTTGTCTCTGTTTACCTTCATAAGACCCCCATTACATCCCCTTACAAAGTGTTTTTTTTTTCAACTCGTAAATAGATCAATACCATCTTATCCGTCTAGTTGCTTCGGCGTGTATGTGCTATTCCTCCACCCTCTCTCTCTCTCATGTCTTAAACGACAAGAAAAAGTTGTAATTGAATCAAAGTCATGTTTTGAAGTCTTTGTTTCAAGCCATTATCCGTATCTAAACAATATCTTGATCCGGAATGTTGACTTGAACTTGATTACTTTGATCAGTTCTCATTTTAAGCAACTCGGCTTTCAAATTTTCCTTCAAAATTTAGTTAGAGTTACATGATACCTAGGGCACGGAAGGGCAGACAAGGAGAGATCATTCAGCACGTGTTGTACTAAGACAAAGGTACACAGGTGCAAACTAAGTAGCTAAATGAACCAGAAAGATATTATCATTTTGTCAGTGTCAGAATAATGAACAACTAGTATAGAGTGAGGAGTGAGGTGCTGGAGGCTCCATACACAGTTTCAAAGGTACATATGATAGTGTTCAACAGGCTTGTAAACTATTTCAGCAGTTGACTGACAGTTGATAGACTTGCCAAAGAGTCGAAGCTCAAATCGCAAGTATAATTACAGACCAGATTACTGACATTTGACAGAGCTTAACCTTGTGTTTGATATTTGTGTCTGGGTCCGGTCATTGACTTCTCGCTCCATGCGTTACATCTGTCCACCCTTTTGTTTTATGAATATATGTCTTTATCTATCTATTTACCCTTTTCCGTCTTTATCATTCCTTCTTACCTCCTATCTACATAGGCTCTCCCTCCTCGTCCTTCCTGCTCGGGCTCCAGCAGCGTAGACCTTAACTGGTATTGCTAACACCTATAACTCCCTATTTGGGCCTCTTGTCGTGTCACTCATCTCCAGCACCTCCACCCCATCAGCCGCCTCCACCACACCCCCAGTCCCAGCGTCCCCCCCCCCTCAACATCACCCCCGCCTCCAGCTCACCCCCTCCACCCCCACAAAACCCTCCACCTCCACCCACATTACTCGACTATGGATATATTCATCCGTTACTTGGAGCGCTGGAATCCTACCCAATAACATTAATTAGCGGCGCCTGCATGTTAAATTTGAAGGGCTGTTTGTAACCTAACCCCGAGGACTGTAATTAGTGTGGAGGCTGTCACTGTATTTTCGGGGAATATTTTTGTAACGTGTTTTTGTTGTTTGAAGTTTGCCCTCAGTGGTAGATCTAGTCAAGTGTGGTGCCAGCCGGTGGTGGTGCCAGCCGGTGGTGCCAGCCGTGGTGGTGCCAGCCGGTGGTGGTGGTGGGCAGCCGGTGGTGCCAGCCGTGGTGGTGCCAGCCGGTGGTGGTGGTGCCAGCCGGTGGTGGTGTGGTGCCAGCCGGTGGTTGGTGCCAGCCGGTGGTGGTGGTGGTGCCAGCCGTTGGTGGTGGTGGTGTTGTGCCAGCCGGTGGTGGGTGGTGGTGCCAGCCGTGGTGGTGGTGGTGCCAGCCGGTGGTGGGTGGTGGTGGTTGTGCCAGCCGGTGGTGGTGGTGGTGGTGCCAGCCGGTGGTGGTGGTGCCAGCCGGTGGTGGTTGTGCCAGCCGGGGTGTGGTGGGGTGCCAGCCGTGGTGTGGGCAGCCGGTGGTGGTGGTGGTGCCAGCCGGTGGTGGTGTGGTGGTGGTGGTGGTGCCAGCCGGTGTGTGGTGGTGTGGTGGTGGTGCCAGCCGTGGTGGTTGTGCCAGCCGTGGTGGTTGGGCCGGGTGGTGGTTGTGCCAGCCGGTGGTGGTTGTGCCAGCCGGTGGTGGTGGTGGTGGTGGTGCCAGCCGGTGGTGGTTTGTGCCAGCCGTGGTGTGGTGGTGGTGGTGCCAGCCGTGGTGGTGTTGGTGCCGGTGGTGGTGATGGTGGCAGCCGGTGGTGGTACCAGCCGGTGGTGGTGTTGGTGCCAGCCGTGGTGGTGTGTGGGTGCCAGCCGGTGTGGTGTGGTGCCAGCCGGTGGTGGTGGTGGCAGCCGGTGGTGGTGATGGTGGTGCCAGCCGGTGGTGGTGATGGTGCCAGCCGGTGGTGGTGTGTGGCAGCCGGTGGTGGTACCAGCCGGTGGTGGTGTTGGTGCCAGCCGGTGGTGGTGGTGTTGCCAGCCGGTGGTGGGGTTGGTGCCAGCCGGGGTGGTGGTGGTGGCAGCCGGTGGTGGTGATGGTGCCAGCCGGTGGGGTGATGGTGCCAGCCGGTGGTGGTGGTGTTGGCAGCCGGTGGTGTGATGGTGCCAGCGGTGGTGGTGATGGTGCCAGCCGGTGGTGGTGGTGGTGCCAGCCGGTGTGTTGATGGTGCAGCCGGTGTGGTGATGGTGCCAGCCGGTGGTGGGGTGGTGGCAGCCGGTGGTGGTGGTGGTGGCAGCCGGTGGTGGTACCAGCCGGTGGTGGGGTTGGTGCCAGCCGGTGGTGGTGGTGTTGGTGCCAGCCGGTGGTGGTGTTGGTGCCAGCCGGTGGTGGTGGTGGTTTGGTGCCAGCCTGTGGTGGTGGTACCAGCCGGTGGTGGTGATGGTGCAGCCGGTGGTGGTGGTGGTACCAGCCGGTGGTGGTGTTGGTGCCAGCCGGTGGTGGTGGTGGTGCAGCCGGTGGTGGTGGTGGCAGCCGGTGGTGGTGGTGGTGGTGCAGCCGGTGGTGGTACCAGCCGGTGGGGTACAGCCGGTGGTGGTGCCAGCGGTGGTGGTTGAACAACGGCCGGGAAAGATGTAGTGTAGAATAGTTTTTTTTCGGGCGAAATGTTATCTTTAATCAAGTGTATCCTCCAGCTTGTGTCATGATAACCAAACCACAACTCAACTTGTGTCATCTTTATTATAGTCTGGCTCTACACTTGGTGTTATCAACAGTAAAGTCTGCCTTCAACACGGTGTCTTTTTTAATTAAGTCTGCCTCAAATTTGTGTTTCTCTATATCCAGAATATATATTCTATATTATATATATATATAATATATATATATATATATATATATATATATATATATATATATATATATATACAGCTTGGACGATTCATTGTCTGATTATATAAACTATAAATGTAAGTCATAAATGTCTTTGGAGAATTCAGATTAACACATTTATTAACAGACAATAATTAAAATCAAATGAAAATCATCATATATATTCTATAATATGATGAGTTTGTTCTTGAATACAAAAAGAAAATGGTGAAAGGTACCCCATGAGGCGATGTACTGTGTTGAAGACTTCAGCTCCGGCCCCCGCCTCCGGGTTTCCATTGTGACTCTAGGATATATTTGCAATGATTTAACTATTGATACCTTTTATCCAGTTTTTTATTATTGTGTGTTCTCCCCACGTGCACGGAAATGTGGTTGATGCAAGGCACCCTCACCTTATTGGCAAGCCGCACAGGTTTGGCACTGATGCCTCAGTAGAGGGCCAGGCAGCTTGAGTACACACACACAGTGGAGGGCAGGCAGCTTGAGTACACACACACAGTGGAGGGCAGGCAGCTTGAGTACACACACACAGTGGAGGGCAGGCAGCTTGAGTA
>WNGS01092210.1:42612059-42622328 GCA_020271785.1 Procambarus virginalis | reverse complement strand
GAAAAAGCAGAGTTTCTACACTTTTGACCCTCAACCACTTAATCTAACAAAGTTATGTGCTTTATGAGATTTTCAGAACAATATTTAAATAGCTGTTTGTTAAACAGCATTACACACAGGACGCCACGAATTTGAAAATGAACTGAGTACGTACACGTCTGTTCAACTGAGATCTGAGGGGAGGTACTAACAGAGGACAACAGGGATCAAGACTCGTACCATTTGTGATGATGGGCCATACCAGTCGTAGGGTCGATGGATTGTGTCAAGCGTAGGCTAGACATATAAATGCGTTTGGATGGATATAAATAAAATCAGCTTCATTTCAGCAAACAAAACCTTCTGCAAAATCCTTTATTCTTGTGTTCTGATGCCATAGTAGAGGAAGATAGATCCTAAAAAAACAGGTGTGTTCAGATATATAAAAAAGTATGAGAATATTAGTTAGATGAATGATATTTTTGGGTAATAATAAATGTAAATATGTGGTATTCTAGATATATATTTTTCCATCACAATTACAGAAAGAAAAACTGCATATCTGACCTGATGTTTAACAAAAAATATGGTGGTGGTGAGGACACCTTTACAAGAATATAGGTTACAAAAGGAGAAAGTTATTAAACAAACGCACATACTTCAACCCAATAAGACCAAAAGGTCACAGTTTTGGTGTACTGACAAAATGATGACAACATGACCGCAGAGTATGAAAACAATGACAACAGGAAGAGGAATGAATACAAGGGCAATACGGAGGAAGAACCTAACCTAACCTAACCTAACCTAACCTAACCTAACCGAGATCAGTGGGTATAATAATTAAAGAAAGCATAACCTGGTTCGGGAATTTTAATGAGAACAGTGTTATTATAATGAACATAATGAGTTCAAGAAGTATAATTCAGGAAATATAATGACAAGCATAATAAGTACCGGGAATACTTACTTAAGGTATAATGAATAATCTAACGAGTAGATGAACATAATGACAGGATATCTTGAGATGATTTCGGGGCTTAGCGTCCCCGCGGCCCGGTCCTCGATTATGCCTCCTTCTTTGTTACACACCCTCAGGAAGCAGCCCGTAGCAGCTGTCCAACTCACCCTTAGGAATACGAATCCCGAGCGCTATCCACTCAGCCATCAAACCCCTATCCTGATCAGACTGCACAAAGAAGACGACTCACTACAAGAAGTATGAGTGCAACTATATTATGATTTAAAGGAGATAATGACAAGGAGATAGGCAAGTGTCAGAAGAAAGCGCTAAGCCAGTGTGACTGTTCAGCACTTGAAATGACCAGATGATAGATAATTAGATATAGGATGGGTAGAGCGGGTGTACAGTGGGAATAGGTGAGTATACAGTGGGTATAGGTCAGTATACAATGCATGAAGGTGGATGGAACAGTGTATGTGTAAAATATCAATTAAGGTGAGTAATTAATAATCTTGAAGTATAAAATATTATAATCTAAATCATTTATGAGGACTAAATTCTCTGTTTACAAATGAATAATCAACAGAGATAAGATAACTGCGTATTAAGGCTTAAGTTGGCGGCAACAAGCCGCTTACGGCCTTCAGTCTTAACAGTCAAATCATCCGTCAATATTACTTTGATAATAGTTTACAATTATTGCTTAATAGAAACAGGATGAAACTAGTTGGTGAGAGTATTGAGCGGCCATCAGAGACAGCCGCGGCCATCAGGAGACAGCCGCGGCCTTCAGGAGACAGCCGCGGCCTTCAGGAGACAGCCGCGGCCTTCAGGAGACAGCCGCGGCCTTCAGGAGACAGCCGCGGCCTTCAGGAGACAGCCGCGGCCATCAGAGACAGCCGCGGCCATCAGAGACAGCCGCAACCATCAGGAGACAGCCGCGGCCATCAGGAGACAGCCGCGGCCATCAGGAGACAGCCGCGGCCATCAGAGACAGCCGCGGCCATCAGAGACAGCCGCGGCCATCAGGAGACAGCCGCGGCCATCACACACACCCGCGGCCATCAGACACACCCGGGCCATCAGAGACAGCCGCGGCCATCAGAGACAGCCGCGGTCATCAGGAGACAGCCGCGGCCATCAAGAGACAGCCGCGGCCATCAGGAGACAGCCGCGGCCATCAGGAGACAGCCACGGCCATCAGGAGACAGCCGCGGCCATCAGGAGACAGCCGCGGCCATCAGGAGACAGCCGCGGCCATCAGAGACAGCCGCGGCCATCAGGAGACAGCCGCGGCCATCAGAGACAGCCGCGGCCATCAGGAGACAGCCGCGGCCATCAGGAGACAGCGGCGGCCATCAGGAGACAGCCGCGGCCATCAGGAGACAGCCGCGGCCTTCAGGAGACAGCCGCGGCCTTCAGGAGACAGCCGCGGCCATCAGAGACAGCCGCGGCCATCAGAGACAGCCGCGGCCATCAGGAGACAGCCGCGGCCATCAGACACACCCGCGGCCATCAGACACACCCGGGCCATCAGAGACAGCCGCGGCCATCAGAGACAGCCGCGGCCATCAGGAGACAGCCGCGGCCATCAGGAGACAGCCGCGGCCATCAGGAGACAGCCACGGCCATCAGACACACCCGCGGCCATCAGACACACCCGCGGCCATCAGACACACCCGCGGCCATCAGAGGCAGCCGCGGCCATCAGGAGACAGCCGCGGCCATCAGGAGACAGCCACGGCCATCAGACACACCCGCGGCCATCAGACACACCCGCGGCCATCAGAGGCAGCCGCGGCCATCAGGAGACAGCCGCGGCCATCAGGAGACAGCCACGGCCATCAGACACACCCGCGGCCATCAGACACAGCCGCGGCCATCAGAGGCAGCCGCGGCCATCAGAGGCAGCCGCGGCCATCAGCAGACAGAACAATACCGTTGTTGGCAAACGTTTAATATCCTGCATGCCCTCAAAATTAGACGTTGTCCGCCTCACAATTAAACAATAACTATTCTTTGTGCATCATTGTTTTGACCAAGATAGGTCGTGCTTATATAAGCTGATGGTTGAGTGCTGTTGCGAGCAATGAAAACTATAATCATTCAATAACCAATCAACCAATGCTCGCATCCAAACTGTAAATATTTCTGAAGCAATCATATGTTCTTTACTGTTACTGCAGCCTAAACTTTGCCAGTAGGAAGAGTTATAACAAGTCCCAGCTACCAAGGCAGGTCGCTGAAGCGGCCATATTGGGAGCTTCCAGAATCTGAGACACATCTATGCTTCTTCCCAGCTAAAGCTCAACAGTTTAAATAATACTAACCCTAAATTTATGCTATCCTGTAATCATTCATAAGAATAAGCTCGATGGATGAAATAAGTTCTGGTCGAGATTCCTTCGGCCGTGTTGTCTGTGTCTGTTTGTGTGTTTGTCAAGTGTCGTGTGTGTGTGTGTGTTTGAGCAACCAATTAAGTGGCTTCCCCTCCCCCCCCTGGGATAGTCACCAGAACAGGCAAATTAATACCTTGAAATTAAATCTGATTCTTTACTTTCAACAACTGACTGGGTAGCCTAAATTCAATTTAAATAAAATTCAAATTAACTAACCCCCCCTAAAAAGTTTTGTGTGGAATAAAATTTAATAATTTTTACAATCCACTTCTCTCAACTATTAACAACAATTTTGATTATATAATGGGCGGAGCGGGTGTATAGTGGGTGCGGGTGGGGGGGGGGGGGAATACAATAGGTGGAGTGGTGAAGTGAAAAGGTGTCGGTTGAAGACGTGGACAAACTAGCTGGATGAGTATTGTAGCGTGGACAAACTATCTGGATGAGTATTGTAGCGTGGACAAACTAGCCGGATGAGTATTGTAGCGTGGACAAACTTGCTGGATGAGTGTTGGAGCGTGGACAAACTAGCTGGATGAGTATTGTAGCGTGGACAAACTAGCTGGATGAGTATTGTAGCGTGGACAAACTAGCTGGATGAGTATTGTAGCGTGGACAAACTAGCTGGATGAGTATTGTAGCGTGGACAAACTAGCTGGATGAGTATTGTAGCGTGGACAAACTAGCTGGATGAGTGTTGGAGCGTGGACAAACTAGCTGGATGAGTATTGTAGCGTGGACAAACTAGCTGGATGAGTGTTGGAGCGTGGACAAACTAGCTGGATGAGTGTTGTAGCGTGGACAAACTTGCTGGATGAGTGTTGTAGCGTGGACAAACCCACGTTCATTCGGGGTGCGACAGAGCCTGTTACTGGAGACTGAGCCCAGAGGCGCGCGGTATTAAAGACCTATTGGCCGAGCACAAGTGCCTGGAGCGTGTGGCCCTGGCACTGCTTATTACAGCACCGAGGTTTACTACTTTGTCCGGTGGTATCGGGTGTGGAAGGTGTGGGAGGGGTGTGGGACGTGAGGGAGGGGGTGTGGGACGTGTGGGGGACTAATGTTGCGGCCTTTGGTGATGGATGCTTGACGTGGTGGCACGTGTTTGACGTGGTGCACGTGGTGGCACGTGTTTGACGTGGTGCACGTGACAGGCTTGGTGGGTGCATGGAGTGTGCGTGTGTGCGTGCGTGCGTGGTGTGTGTGTGTGTGTATGTGTGTGTACAGTATACAAGCTTGGTTGATAGCGAGTGTGTGTACAGTATACAAGCGGTCGTAGATAGCGAGTGTGTGTACAGTATACAAGGTGTAGTAGATAGCGAGTGTGTGTATAGTATACAAGCTGTGGTAGATAACGAGTGTGTTCAGTATACAAGCTGTGATAGCGAGTGTGTGTACAGTATACAAGCGGTGTAGATAGCGAGCTGGGTAAACCCTTTAAAGTGTATCTACCTTCATAAGCTCCAATATCCAACTGTTAATGGTGAGAGGTGACGAAGAGCCTGGTGCGCTATTTCCCTCTACACTACAACACCAGTAACACAATGTATGTAGAGAGACGAAACTGTATTGAGGAAACAAAAAACTGAACAAAAAAAATATGTGAGAGTACATAGCAAGTATAAGGTAGACCAGGAACGTACAAGAGGGGATACGAACCGGGTCCTGAGCGGCAGACGCTCACGAGGCAACCCAAATTACATAAATGACATGCTCCGATGGACCTACGTCCACATTACGGCATTCTACAACCACTAATTCCTCCGTCCAGGATGGCTAAGCTCTCAAACTCAATCCTCTCCACACATCACTGTACAGGACCTGTATTTAGCTCTCTACATTACAGATCCTGTACTATACAGGACCTGTATGTGGAAAACATACAACCGATTTTCCACTCTCCCTGTGGAAAATCATCCACTCGTGTAATTTATCATACTATACCATACACAAATGTATCCATAGATCACTGGAATAAAGAGCCCTGGTGGATAATATGGATCCAGGACACACGTGGGGTAGTAATGCTTATTTATACAACGGAGCCACGAGTTCCTCCTGCAACCAGGGCTTGCAAACTCTGCAATCATTACGTCTTAGGCGTCTGAAACAAATCATCAGAAAATCCAAATGTTACGCAAAATAAGAATTTACTTTTTGCCATTAATCAAAATAATATGAACCTAAAAAGGGATAACAACTGAATACTAAAATTTACTTCAAATACATAAGAAATCAATTTAGAAAAAGGTTTTCTGAATCCGTATCGGCAGTTGGTCGTCTCACGAACACCAGAGGCCATTGCTTGGTACGAACGCGTTTCTCAGAATATCTGCGGCAGATAACTACATGAAACAACTACTTGTGGTTCGTTACTGTTATTAAGGCGTAGACTATTTGGTAAGAAAAAGGCAAATGAAAAACAGTGTAAATTAAGAAAATCCGTACGAGCCATGATGAGATTCGAACCTTTGTGAAGGTGTCCCTGGCACACGCCCCAGACAACTAAGCCACGACATGTAAAAGGATTTTCTGATTGATACATCGCATTAGTGTGACTTCTCTCTGTGTAGTGTAAGTTAATGTCGTGACGACCAAGTAGTCGTAACGACCAAGAAGACCTAACGACCAAGCCCCCAGCACCAACGCTTCTCCTTCTCCACAACCACCAATCAAAAACCGGTGCTCTTCACAACTAGAGCGAACAAGTGTCTTGCTACAAGGCTTCAGCACTCTGGATATCACATATAGACAACAGAAAACGAACGGCGGTTGTATGTAACATTTTCCATTGAGATGGAATTATTTAATATTGACTAAACCACTAACTCTCTTATATAGCAGATATTCGGTTACAGGCCAGATTCCACCCCACCAACGGTTAGTTCTAACAATAGATTAAGAATACTGTAGTTACTATAGATAGGATCAAACCTTCTTAAGGAACAGTCAGCAGAGACGTATCAAAATATATATATTAAACCATGTATTTTCATAAACATTTTAGGCTAGCGATAAATCAAAACTGCTGGTGCCTTTTGCTGCGCTCATAATTTTATTACCATTTCATTAAATCTTGCTAATGTGGGCTTATACCCCCAGGCTGATGCAAGGAGGATTGTTGCATCACAATCATGTATGTTGCATGTTGTATGTTGCATCACCCCATGCAACATACCCATTCATCACCCTTCTTGACATTTAGCACCCAACAATCCGGTCTTGACTTCATTTACAACCGCTAAGACTTGCTTTATTTTTATCCGTACATTCATTAATTTAATTGTAGATAATAAGGTTAAAAAAAATCTCGCTCTTCTCTCCACGTACTGTACAGGAACGGTCGACTAAGGCACGTCTGGGATCATCCCGGGTGTAGGTTCGAACGTTGACCAGACCACACACTAGAAGGTGAAGGGACGACGATGTTTCGGTCCGTCCTTGACCATTCTCAAGTCGATTGTGATGAGGAAGTAGAGACAGGCAATAAATAGGCAAGAGAGAGCTGAGGAGCAAAGTAAGGTGTAGTAGAGGGGATAGTAATAATAATAAGAGCTGCAGAAGGCTTATTGGCCCATACGAGGCAGCTCCTATTATAACTTAGGTTCGAACCCTCAGCACGGCCCGTGTGGATTTGTACACAACTTCAAGACAACCCTTGTAAACAGAGAACCCTAAACAACGTCTTGTGGCTTTAAAACACCGGTAGAAACCCGACAGGCCGTCGACCCCGGGGGACCACCACATTGGTACTTCTCCAATGTGAAATAACCACTTTGTTACCCCTAAGGTCCTACGTGATAACGGCCCTGGGACACCCTCAGTAGTGCCCTAAAGAGCTGTAAAAAATCCCAGGAAGCTCCGCTGGTGCACTTTAAAGATTCCTACCGTCTTGGTACCCCCTCGGGGCCCCTCGGGCGCCTCACCACGCTGGATGGAGGCGGTGCATAAGTGAAGACGGTGGCGGGAGATGGAAGTCTTCGTGAGAGGCGCTTCTCCAACCACAACACTCATTGTATTGTTTCTCTGGAATGGTTGTTGAAGCTCACGTGCCCGTTGGCTCGCTCGCTTGGTGTCTACTCACCTAGTTGTGCTTGCGGGGGTTGAGCTTTGGCTCTTTAGTCCCGCCTCTAAACTGTCAATCTGGTGTACAGATTCCTGAGCCTACTGGGCTCAGTAGTTGTGTGTGTGTGTGTGTGTGTGTGTGTGTGTGTGTGTGTGTGTGTGTGTGTGTGTGTGTGTGTGTGTGTGTGTGTGTGTGTGTATGTATGAGCAAGCGTGCGTGCGCGTGCTTGAGTCACTCGTTTTTTTTATCTTACTGTCGTTTTCTATATCTAGAAAATATTCGATGATAATACAGGAAGATCACAGGAGAGCGCGCGCACCAATATAAACGAAAGTGACATAACACACACACACACACACACACACACACACACACACACACACACACACACACACACACACACACACACACACACACACACACAACTACTGAGCCCAGTAGGCTCAGGAATCTGTACACCAGTTGATTGACAGTTGAGAGGCGGGACCAAAGAGCCAAAGCTCAACCCCCGCAAGCACAATTAGGTGAGTACAATTAGGTGAGTACACACACACACACACACACACACACACACACACACACACACACACACACACACACACACACACACACACACACACACACACACACGTAAGAGGCCTCACTACTCTCGTGCCAGGGTTACGACCTCCTCCCAGCACGTCGTAGCGTAAAGATTTTCTTACCCCATCCCTCTAACCACTTCTGACCGCCGAGACGATGGTGCTCTGAACGTCTCCCAGGACCTCACGGACCCTTTAAGACCTCTCCCCTTTCAGACATCACAGTCCCGAAAAAACCTGTCCTCTCTCTCCTATTATACATCTTCCTCGGAATCGACCAAACCGTCAAAATTGCGGGGTTTTAGTAAGAGGCAGAGCACCATAATATCAACGTTTTCCTCATCATTAGCCTTGACAGGATACGTGGGTGGGGCTCGAACGTGTGTGTGTGTGTGTGTGTGTGTGTGTGTGTGTGTGTGTGTGTGTGTGTGTGTGTGTGTGTGTGTGTGTGTGTGTGTGTGTGTGTGGTTAGGGCAAACAACTGCTCGGGTGTGGAGCTGAAGGACTATAAAGGCACGTATAGGCTTGTGTTTGTGGCTGCATGCGTGGGCGCGCGCTCGTGCTTGCAACAGATCTTGATTTATCCACCATTAATCCTGCACGCAAACTGTCATTAAATACCAGCGGCGCCCAACACGCAGTAGTGACACTCAACCCTCTGCAGGAAGGGCCTCCTACCGCTTCGTCACATCTCGTCCTGGTACCGTCTTTACTGATGTACTGTAGATATATATACATGTTATAACTTCAGCATGATTAATAAGGGTGAGAGGGGCAGATATACAGTGATTGAGAAACAGAAGATGGTGAAGGAGAGATAAGTGGGTGGGGGAGGAAAGAGAAGGATAGTAGTAATTGATAGAGAAGAGCTGGGAGAGAGACCTGTGGATGTGGTCTTGAGGGCACGGGCCCCAGGACATGGGAGAGAAAGTAGGTCACCTCACCCAGGGTCTGGCCGTATCTGCCTTAATTATCCCCAGGCGATGACCCCTTGTCTCCAGGGTGTGGGCCCGGACCGCACCTCCCTCACCAACCGGGCCTCTCAATTTTGACTGTACATTTGATATCAAAATCCCCAACCAACAAAATTTGACGTACTAATAATCAAAGTGACTCGCCAACATTAATGTCTTCAACGTGTGGGTTCTTCGTGAGGTTCATCAATTGTGTGCATCATTTCCTGTCTCTTGTGAACCCCGAGAGAAGAGGTTCCCACTAACCTCTCATCCAAGTTCTGGCTCCTCTTACTAACCCTAACCCAGTTCTCTTATAACACACCTGGACCAAAAAAATAATACAATATAATCAACCTACTTGATTCCTTCGCTACAAAATCAATGCCTCCATGCACCTCTGGAGGAGAATACGACACGTATCCCGTCCTCTTAAGGTTTCCAAACGTCAAGAAACAGTCGTACTAAAGTGCCCCTATCCTAACCTACCAGAGGACCCAAAACAGAAAACGGAATAGCATGTCAATTTCGCGAGTCGCTACCATTTTCAAGTACGACAATTTTTCGCCTTTGGGTAGCGTATACGTCAAAATGCGACGTTCTATTAGGAGGACGGGTTACTAAACTGCTTGACGAGAAATAACGTCACAGGTCAGCCTAGTGTTCGTTAACAACTAAGTTGCCTTCTCAAATATGTTAGTTGACCACAAACATTAATAGTTTATAACCCGCTTAATAGGCATTTATAGGCATAGACCGTTTATAGGCATAACAGATATGATGCTGCCTATCACAATTGTTTTTCTCTTCATTAAATAATAGCTATACAATAAAATTGTAAATGTTCGTTGGTTCAAAATCGCTAATCTCCGAAAGTTCTTCGCCGATTGCTTCAAAATTTTGACACAATGTTGCTTCGAATACGCACGGTTTTTATATATACTATGTACATGCCACACCTGTAACAGGTAAAATAAAAACATACTTTTTCTGAAAAAAGCACCATCTGTAGCACGTAAAAGCAACACACGCTATACTAAATATGTGACGATTACATTTCAATGTTTTGATTGCAGTGATAAATTAAATTTTCATAGATTTCGATTTATTTCATTTTTATTTAATTATTTTGTGTGACATTGTGTTGGAATTTAGCTGCGTTGTTTACCAAACCGTTCATTTCGTGAGTACAATTTTTTTTTCATTGTTTTCATTTTTTTTAACTGTTCTTATTTTTTCAGTGATGGGAACATCAGATCATTTGATGATCCCATTTTTCTAATGGGAACATCAGATCATTTGATGATCCATTTTTCTAATGGGAACA
>WNGS01092210.1:42595733-42606961 GCA_020271785.1 Procambarus virginalis | reverse complement strand
TGTCAGCCAGTTCTACCATATACATGGTAGCCTACCATACAACCCCAGGCCCTCCCTCGCTCCAGCATAAGTGCTGCGTGCCCAACCTCCTACAATCGCCAATACTTGAATTGCATTTGGCAGCGACCGGCTAAGCGGTTACCCGGCCTCAGTAACGCCCCATCATAATTTAGCGGCATACCCGCACACTGATACTAAAGCCGTTTATGAAGTCTGGTCTGAAGAATGCACCTGTGGGTCCCTTTACGCAGAATAGTGAGTCGTTAAATGCATATCTGGGAGGACTCTAGGGCTTTAACAGCGGGGGTATTATTACCCAGCATTTTCAGGAACAATCTTTAAATAGCTGTTTGTTACAAGCATTACACACAGGACGCCACGAATTTGAAAATGAACTTGAGTACGTACACGTCTGTTCAACTGAGATCTGAATGGGAGGTATACAGAGGACGAACAACGAGGATCAAAGACCTCTACCATTTGTGATGACTGGGCCATACCAGTCGTAGGGTCGATGGATTGTGTCAAGCGTAGGCTAGACCTATAAATGCGTTTGGATTGGAATATAAATCAAATCAGCTTCATTTCAGCCAACAAACCTTCTGCAAAATCCTTTATTCTTTGTTCTGATGCCATAGTAGAGAGATAGATCCTAAAAAAACAGGTGTGTTCAGATATATAAAAAAGTATGAGAATATTAGTTAGATGAATGATTATTTTGGGTAATAATAAATGTAAATATGTGGTATTCTAGATATATATTCTTTCTCACATCACAATTACAGAAAGAAAAACTGAATATCTGACCTGATGTTTAACAAAAAATATGGTGGTGGTGAGGACCCTTTACAAGAATCATAGGTTACAAAAGGAGAAAGTTATTAAACAAACGCACATACTTCAACCCAATAAGACCAAAAGGTCACAGTTTTGGTGTACGGACATAAATGATGACAACATGACCGGAGCAGTCTATGAAACAATGACAACAGGAAGAGGAATGATGAATACAAGGGCCAATACGGAGAAGAACCTAATAACCTAACCTAACCTACCTACCTAACCGAGATCAGTGGGTATAATAATAAAGAAAGCATAACCTGTTCGGGATTTTAATGAGAACAGTGTTATTATAATGAACATAATGAGTTCAAGAAGTATAATTCAGGAAATATAATGACAAGAGCATAATAATACCGGGAATAATTACTTAAGTATAAATGAATAATCTAACGGGTAGATGAACATAATGAAGCTATCTTGAATGATTTTCGGGGCTTAGCGTCCCCGCAGCACGGTCCTCGATTATGCCTCCTTCTTTGTTACACACCCTCAGGAAGCAGCCCGTAGCAGCTGTCCAACGCACCCTTAGGACTACGAATCCCGAGCGCTATCTACCACTCAGCCATCAAACCCCTATCCTGGATCAGACTGCCACAGAAGAAGGACGACTCACTACAGGAAGTATGAGTGCAACTATATTATGATGTTAAGGAGATAATGACAAGGCGATAGGCAAGTGTCAGAAGAAAGCGCTAAGCCCAGTGTGATCTGTTCAGCACTTGAAATGACCAGATGGTTTTTCAAGTGCCATCTGAAAAACCAATTACTATTTATAAACTAATTGTGAAGCCTAATAATAAAAAAGCGAAGGAAAAAACGAATAAAAACTAAGTAAAAATAAATAAAAACTGATAAAACTAATTAAAAACTAATAAAAACTAAAAACTAAGTATCTAGTATCTAACCATTGATAGATAATTAGATTATAGGATGGGTAGGAGCGGGTGTACAGTGGTATATGGTGTTCTGAGGATTTATACCAGTATGGATGTTTGGTATGTAGTGTGTTTGTATAGACACTGTACTATGTAGGTGGATGAACAGTGGATGTTGTAAAATATCACTTAAGGGGATGAGTAATTAAATAATCTTGAATGTATAAAATATATATCGTAAATCCATTGATGAGGACTAAATTCTCTGTTTACAAATGAATAATCAACAGAGATAAGATAACTGCGTATTAAGGCTTAAGTGGCGGCAACAAGCCGCTTACGGCCTTCAGTCTTAACAGTCAAATCATCCGTCCCATAGTTACTTGATAATCGTTTACAATATGCTATAAAATTATCCTACTGTAGCAATTGTTTGGCCTACATATACTATCCTGTGGTAATTCACCCTACATACTGAGAGTAGGCTGTAGTTAGCGGGAGAGAGTATATTGCAAAACATACACAACAAACACTTGCACAACACCACACAACAAAATCTAGTCCTTCTCTCCACAAAACCTTGATTGAAACAACATGCAAATAATTCACATATATGTAGTACACTACAATGTCAGCCTTGACCGATTCCCGACAATTCCAACAAAATGGCCGACTGTAGTATATTCCGACCACAGGGACTGAGAACGGACAAGCTTCTGCCGCCAGGGAAAAAAACATTAGCCAGTTGCTTTCCATACAGTGTTATTAAAACAGTATTTCCTCGTATGTAAATTAACTGTATACTACAGCTGTTTCGCATTTAGACCAAATGATAAATTGTGTATTTTCTTTGGCTGGATTTTGTATTTACAGTACGTGGTGAAGCACTAGATGGGTGTTGACCAAACCACACACTGGAAAGTGTAGGGACGACGACGTTTCGGTCTGTCCTGGACCATTCTCACAATCGACATGAGAATGGTCCAGGACGGACCGAAACGTCGTCGTCCCTTCACTTTCTAGTGTGTGGTTTGCTCAACATATTTCAGCCACGTTGTTGTGACTCCTCGTCTACACTAGATGAGTGCACTTTCAGTGTTGGAAGTGGGCCTGAAGAAAAGTTCGAACTATGTGCAAGTGTTTTCAAACTACTCCAGACTAAATCCCTCAATACCTGTTGGACTCTCACCCTTAGTCACCCAAATTCTGGCAGCTCGAGTCTGGTCAGCGAAGCCTGGTCAGCGAAGCCTGGTCAGCGAAGCCTGATTAGGGAGGTGCGGACGGTGACCGGGTTGCAAAGGAGCAATGATCCCCTAAACTATTGACATATAGCAGACGGGCGAGCAGGAAGACAGGGAAGCAGGCAGGTGAGCAGGAAAGCAGGCAGGAAGGCAGGCAAGCAGCCAGGCAAGCAGGCAGATAAAGCAGGCAAGCAGGAAGGGAGGGAAGCAAGCAGCAAAACAGACAGGGTCATCGGCAACCGATATTCGCTGATGATTAAGAGGCTCATCACAGAAATGCTTTCCAGCATAACAAACCACATATTCATTACGCCCAATATCTACATGGATTGTATATCATCAGCAACCATCAAAATCTATATGAACTTTAAAACATATCAGAAGAACAATAGTCATGAGGTGGTACCCCAAGAGCTTGGGCTTACTCCTCCAAAACACAAATAAGCAACCGGGTTATGAACCACGTTGTAGTACAAACACAGCAAGGTAAGTTACATGTAAGTACAGTACCCTTACCAAGCTTCAGGGGCCAGATTCACGAAGCAGTTACGCAAGCACTTGCCAACCTGTACATCTTTTCTCAATCTTTGGCGGCTTTGTTTACAATTATTAAACAGTTAATGAGCTTCGAAGCACCAGGAGGCTGTTTATAACAATAACAACAGTTGATTGGCAAGTTTTCATGCTTGTAAACTGTTTAATAAATGTAACCAAAGCCGTCAAAGATTGAGGAAAGATGTACACGTTCGCAAGTACTTGCGTAACTGCTTCATGAATCTGGCTCCAGGACTTCGTTGAGTCCTGAAGACTCGAACACGAAGTGTGAACCTCACACTGGGAGCTCGCACTCAAGAGCTTAAGCGTTATTACCCGATACAGTAATAACCACCTTAAGAACCCGATAATTCATTTAAAACATTAAATATTGCAATTTCCAGAGTAATGCCGAATGTGGCACCATTATGACACCCCCATGATACAATGCCAATAGACTGAAAGCGGCAATTACATATATAAACTGGAAGTCATCGTTATTTAAGACAACTGAGCATTCAAGAAATGGAGGTGAAAAAACAAGACATAATTGCGACGTACAAGATACTAATAAATAGAGCAGAAGAGGAAAGCAATATACTCAAAAGATGTTCTTATGGGTACTAAACACACACACAAAAACCATTTTTTTACAAAACTTGAGCATTTTTTAAATAGAATTACCACAAATAAACTACAGAGAAGATTGGGGGAACCAAGATACATTCCAATCTCCCAGCAACCGCAATTAGGGCAAATATATTAGGCAATAGCACGAGTGAGCACTTACATAAAATGTCAAAATAATATGTATTTTTACAATTATTTTACAAGTCCAGGAAAAATATTTGGGGAATAAATTATGGCAAGGAAACTATGTAATTAATATAGCCTTAACTCAGACTTGATGACAGACTGCGGGTGAGTATGTTCCCAGACACGACCTCACAGTACCACTCCAGGGGGAGCAACTCCTGGGGTGTTCAACTCCAGGGGTTCAACTCAAGGGGTGTTCAACTCCAGGGTGTTCAACTCCAAGGGGTTCAACTCCAAGGGGTTCAACTCCAGGGATGTTCAACTCCAGGGATGTTCAACTCCAGGGGAGGAAACTATCAGGGGAAACCTCCAGGCCATTACGACTACATTACACGGAGAAGGGGGGGGGGTGTCAGGATAAGGATTTGGGATGGGACGGGGAGGGGGGTGTCAGGATAAGGATTTGGGATGGGACGGGGAGGGGGGGGGTAAGGCATGGTGCCTAACCACTTGGACGGCCGGGGATTGAACGCCGACCTGCAAGAAGCAAGACCGTTGCTCTACCGTCCAGCCCAAGTGGTTGGTCGGTAGAGCGTGTTTATAAAATTGGCCTAATCACCTTCCTAAGGCCGTACTCCAGGGGTTCAACTCCATAGTAACCAATTGAAAAATCATTGTTGCAACTCCTTGGCATGTGTTGTATGTTTGTGTTGTGTGTGTATATGTTGAGCGTGTATGTATACACATGCAGAGCGCGCGTGTATGTACAGCGTGTGTATGGTGGAATGTGTATGATGATGTGTTTGAGAGAGGTATGCGTGTACCACACGAGTGCGTGCGTGCGTGCGTGTGTGTGTGTGGGGGGGGGGGGTAGCAAGGTTGCGTGTGGGGGAGGATGAGTGACCTTGGTGTGAGAACACACCTATTTGTGCTTGCCAAGTCGAGCATCAGCTCTTAAGCCCCGCCTTTCAACTTTCAGTACTTCAAGGCAATGAATTTTCACAAATTTTTCTGATCATATTTACATTTCAAACTGTGAATTGAATTGGCTTCGACAATTTCCTCGTTTAGTCCGTTCCACTCATTTACGACTCGGACTAAAAAATGAGTTTCTACTGACATGTCTGACTCATGTGTTCCCAATTATGTCCTCTAAATTAAGGACAAAGTATCCCCCTCCTTAAGTAACTCACTTTGGACACTGCTATATCTACTGTCAATTCCCCTTAATACTTAGTACGTCGTTATCATGTCTCATTCTTTACTGTAATGTAGTGAGGTCTAGTCATGAGTCATTGTCCCAGTCTTTCTTCATAACTCGGCCCCTTCAGCTCTGAAACGAGCCTTCTTGCATATTTGTGGATCTTTTCTAGCTTTCTATTTTGCTTGCTCCAGCCTGTCCTCAGGGAGGAGATCTGCTCGGGGAATGGATTAGGGAACTATATAATTAGTGCTATTATTTACTCTCTATCCATGATTAAGTATCATTACGTTTGGCCACATTAATACGGTGTTCTATTTGTGACGAGGTGAAATGTGGCATTCGAAACTTATTTCAGTGTGCCAGAGAATTCCGTTTACAAAAGAACAATTTTGTTCATAGAAAACGTTTCCAGCATACACGTTTCATATTTTAATCCAACTATTTATAATACAATAACGTTATAACTTGAAAATAATCTGCTTACGACAAAAGTTCATTTTCCACTTTACATGTAGACTATTACTGGAACCGTATTATGCTTTGAGATCATCACATATCTAGAAAACTATGCAGGTGGTTTGAAAGGGGGGGGGGAGGGTAGTTTCTCATGGTAATGGGTTTGCTGTGAAGACAGGCTTGCTTCATTAGGTAGGGGTCCATGCTGAGCAGCATATTCAGGAATGGATCTGACAAAGGATGTATAGAGCACTTGTAGGACCAAGTTGAACCTGCGGTTAGTTCAAAGTTATGCACAAGCAGTTCGGAGGAGCAGGAGAAATTTGTGGTATTTCTACTATAAACAGCGTTGTGACTAGACAACTACTCTAATGACTAGTCACAACTAGTGACTAGACAAATCGTAGTATTAGGATTAAATCAATCACGGTGACTGCTAGGATTAATACATGGAAAATACAACAAACATACTACTTTATTTACAAGACAAATCTCAGGTCCCAGAGCTAGGAAAATCATCCCGGTCAAACCTACAATGGCCATTAGACTGTTGTAAGATTTCTTGCATGGTGTTCGTTACTTCAATGCCGGAGTCCCGTCTCTTGTACACTGCAAACCACACTACAAAGTCCACGCAGTACAGGAAACGATAGTCCCCACGAAAGTTATCGCGAGATGATTTAGGGGGCTTAGCGTCTCCGCGGTCCGGTCCTCGACCAGGCCTCCATTAAGTTACCCCCAGGAAGCAACCCGTTGCAGCTGTCTAACTCCCAGGTACCTTCCCAGGTGTGAAGCACCCTTCGTCAGGTGTAAACGATAACACAGAACACCTTAAGCCTAAATAACAATATAAATCATGTAATAAAATTGATGTTTTTCCTAATCCCATCGAATGAGGATTGAACACCGAGTAATATTTAAAAATTACGTTTTTTCTCTCTCCGAAAGAGAACCCAAGAATCACGAGGGTACAGTGATGGTGGGTAGAATGTCAACGATTCGTCTAATGCTTTCACTAACACTGACATTCTCTGCGAGATATGCAGCTGGAAAGCGCTTTTAAGAATGTCACTTTAATTATATACGATATATTAGAAGCAAATATTCGAGTTTGCAAATACATCATGCATTTTAATCGTGTAGCAAAAGACTGCTCTGTGGCCGGTGATGGGTGAGAGGGTGGAATGTTACACGTGCTGGTCTGTGCCTCAGTCACACGTGCTGGTCTGTGCCTCAGTCACACGTGCTGGTCTGTGCCTCAGTCACACGTGCTGGTCTGTGCCTCAGTCACACGTGCTGGTCTGTGCCTCAGTCACACGTGCTGGTCTGTGCCTCAGTCACACGTGCTGGTCTGTGCCTCAGTCACACGTGCTGGTCTGTGCCTCAGTCACACGTGCTGGTCTGTGCCTCAGTCACACGTGCTGGTCTGTGCCTCAGTCACACGTGCTGGTCTGTGCCTCAGTCACACGTGCTGGTCTGTGCCTCAGTCACACGTGCTGGTCTGTGCCTCAGTCACACGTGCTGGTCTGTGCCTCAGTCACACGTGCTGGTCTGTGCCTCAGTCACACGTGCTGGTCTGTGCCTCAGTCACACGTGCTGGTCTGTGCCTCAGTCACACGTGCTGGTCTGTGCCTCAGTCACACGTGCTGGTCTGTGCCTCAGTCACACGTGCTGGTCTGTGCCTCAGTCACACGTGCTGGTCTGTGTCTCAGTCACACGTGCTGGTCTGTGTCTCAGTCACACGTGCTGGTCTGTGTCTCAGTCACACGTGCTGGTCTGTGTCTCAGTCACACGTGCTGGTCTGTGTCTCAGTCACACGTGCTGGTCTGTGTCTCAGTCACACGTGCTGGTCTGTGCCACAGCACGTGCTGGTCTGTGCCACAGCACGTGCTGGTCTGTGCCTCAGTCATACTTGCTGGTCTGTGCCTCAGTCACACGTGCTGGTCTGTGCCTCAAGTTACACAACAACCCAGAAAGCAAGACAGGAGGCAGAGAGCGTGAGAGTGGCGACGTGCCGTGTATAACGAGTGAAGAAACGCTGCTGTGACTGGACTACAGTAAGGACATAGAACATACCTCGAGTGAAAGACGGTCTTCGATGACATATTAATGACCAGGACTACAAGGAAGCGTCTGGTGGGGTGGTCAGTGGCTGGACGGACCGCCCAACATGCCCACCTCAGCCCAGCGGGTTCGAGGTAACTGTGCAGCCAGGAGAACACTCTGCCCAACCTTACCACAGGCATTGAAAGGCTGCTGTGGGTCAATGATCTGCTGGCAGTTACACACAACACCGAATATTCCCGTTCCAGAGTCCAGTCACCAGCCTCCTCCACACTCCACTCTCGTTGCAAACGTAACTGCACAAGCTTTACAAATAATAAGCTTGAGGGCAGCGCAGTTTGTTCTCTGTACACCAATCGCGTGTGCATTTGAAACTACTCGGAAACACAGTTTGAGTTTAAAACCACATGGCATTTTTCCTGCGACTTCTCCTCCACATGTTTGTAATTCTTCTATAATTGTAATTATTCATTTAATGTTCAAGCTGATGCTTTTATTCGGAAGCTGCAACGACATTTCAGGATTGCTGTAGTAATCTTGTAGTATTAAAGAGATAGAAAAAACAAGTTTAAATGGTCACAATTACAGAACTTCTCACTAAAACGGAGCACATAACTGGAGCCAAACTTTTAAGCTTTAAACTATTTGAATGTGTTCTTGAAATACTTCAAAGCGTTATACCTTAGGCATGAAATATGGTTTACTTAAAATACCTTAAAACTCTAATACTGCCGTAGTGAGTCGGAATAAACCCAAAGTGTTGTCATTCGAAGCTCAAACTAGTAAGAAATCTTGACACCTATTTGAAAATTTATTTTTCCAATTTAGCAAACTTAACCTTCCACCATCGCTAATTTTAAATGTTATTACAAGTAATGAAAACACGAAGATGGAGAGGAGTATAATACTAGACGACTCTGATACCCTCATTTGTTTCCTTCAGCAGACACTAACCCTCATCATATATAAACTTTGGTTCTGGCGTTCGAGAGCCTCGGGAGGTGGTCCACATCCTGTCTTCAACATTTTACGTCATCGCTACTCTAAGCAAACCCAACCCGACCAATCCTTAACACAAAAAATATGATACAATTTTGTTTAATAAATTGTACAAGATTTATGACGTCACACGTCATAAACCTCACAATTTCATTTGGGCTCGGGTGGATAACTGGCGCCAAGACGAAATACACTGTCAATTTTTGTGTACTATATACTTTATTATTATTAATACACTATCAATAAAATATGGAGAAAACTAGAAAATGTTATAATCACTTAATGTGCCAATATGCGCGTTCTCCAGCCAGTAGTAAACTCTCATTGTTACAACAAATATTCACATTACAACAACTTTTACAAAACATTTCCCCGAGACTCGTTCCACTTTCAGTATATAAGTTATCTAATGATTAAGTTGACCAGACCACACACTAGAACTTGATGGGACGACGACGTTTCGGTCCGTCCTGGACCATTCTCAAGACGATTGTGAATGGTCCAGGACGGACCGAAACGTCGTCGTCCCTTCACCTTCTAGTGTGTGGTCTGGTCAACTTTCTTTAGCCACGTTATTGTGACTCATCGCCTGCATATCTAATTATTAGTTTCAAATCCTTCAAAACAAGTTATGGTACCCGGCTAACCCGTCCTCCTAATAGAACGCCGCATTTTGACGTATACTCTAAAGACAAAAATTATCGTACTAGAAAATGGTAGCGACTCGTTTTCTGTTTTGGGTCCTCTGGTAGGATAGGATAAGGGCACTTTAGTACGACAGTTTACTGACGTTGGGAAACCATAGGAGGACGGACTGACCCGGCAGTGCACAGGTGCAGAACATCGGCCACATTCTCACTATATATTACTACCACCCACTACAACCACCTCCTCACAACCACACCCAACGCACCATAAAATCAACTCCCACCACATTCAACCAGCCTGAGTACAAGGTAACGGTAGTTCAAGGAAAGTGACCCTATTTACCATAGTAATTACGTTTCCTATTATCATGCACTAAGATCGCACGTACACACTCCATCACCCTTCCACACACACACACACACACACACACACGAACACAGCCGGTGGCCGAGCGGACAGCACGCTGGAAACGTGATCCTGTGGTCCCGGGTTCGATCCCGGGCGCCGGCGAGAAACGATGGGCAGTTTCTTTCAGCCAATGCCCCTGTTACCTAGCAGTAAATAGATACCTGGGAATTAGTCAGCTGTCACGGGCTGCTTCCTGGTGTGTGTGTGTGTGTGTGTGTGTGGGGGGGGGGGGGGGATAGTAGTAGAAACAGTTGATTTACAGTTGAGAGGCGGGCCAAAAGAGCAGAGCTCAACCCCCGCAAGCACAACTAGGTGAATACAACTAGGTGAACACACCATCAGAGGAATTGACATAGTAGATAAAGATAAATAATTCAACACAGGTGGGACGCGAACAAGGGGACACAGGTGGAAATTGAGTACCCAAATGAGCCAGAGGGACGTTAGAAAGAACTTTTTCAGTGTCAGAGTAGTTAACAGATGGAATGCATTAGGCAGTGATGTGGTGGAGGCTGACTCCATGCACAGCTTCAAGTGTAGAGCCCAGTAGGCTCAGGAACCTGTACACCAGTTGATTGACAGTTGAGAGGCGGGACCAAAGAGCCAGAACTCAACACCCCCCGCAATCACAACTAGGTGCGTACACACACATACAGTCTGTTCACTTCTCCGCTACTTATACTCACTCCCGACGACAGACTCTCACAACCTCTCTCCTGTCAGCGACCTTTTGGTCAATAAGAGGAAGTTGGAGGAAAGTGTTGAGTTCAAAGCTTAGGAAAGTTGGTGTTTAGTAACACTTAAAGCCGCCATTAAGCTCAGTCTCCTCCCCCCCCTCTGGTCTAAGTGGCTCCAGGCTGAGTGCCAGGGGCGGGGCATGAGAATGACCCACACGAACCCTCTCAAGTTTCAAAACACTTTCCATGTAAGTCATGTAATATTAAAAAAGTACAACACTTAAGGTCAATTTTACACCCACACACATGTATGTTATTTGATGATAATTTACGAAAATATTCGTATAAAAGAAATCAAACCACTTCGAGTGTGAGTATTACATAATGGTCTTTACGTACCCATTGAGAGATTAGCCAAGCACTAAAGGAAACATTATGAGCAGTGTCAGGAATGGTAGCCGTGTTGGGAGCCAGGAGCTGAGGCTTTGCGCCTCACGCACAGGTCAGGACATTGATGTCACGT
>WNGS01092210.1:42560733-42593233 GCA_020271785.1 Procambarus virginalis | reverse complement strand
TGCATCAGCAAACATTGAGAGGAATGAGTCTATACCCTCCGGAAGATCGTTCACATATATTAGAAACAGGATGGGTCCAAGTACTGAGCCCTGTGGGACTCCGCTGGTGACATCTCGCCACTCTGAGATGTCACCAGCGGAGTCCCACAGGGCTCAGTACTTGGACTGAGTGTGTGTGTGTGTGTGTGTGTGTGTGTGTGTGTGTGTGTGTGTGTGTGTGTGTGTGTGTGTGTGTGTGTGTGTGTGTGTGAGTGAGTGAGTGAGTGAGTGACTACCTGTGACACTATCAAACAAACCCATCCAGTGGCCATGGTGGGCTAAGCTTCGGTCGTCTCTCAAAGACATTCCTCAATTTTAATGAGCTATGCGAAAAAACATTATACATAAATTAATATATATAATATAATTTTGTGTCTAGTAATGCTAGTACAGATTAGGTTAGTTATTTTGGTTCTGTATGCAATTATATGTATTTGCAGTACATGGGTGATGCATTTAGAGGTGCGATTCGAACACAGGCAGAAACCGAAGCACACTTTAAGGAAGTGTTAACGGAATCCGATGCGAGTGGTGTGCAACAGCCCGTTCTCATAAACAGTGGCCAAATACTCGTTAGTCCAGCTGCCAAACCGTTGTTTGTGAATGGAAAACAATTTACAAGTCATTCATAACTGATTACGTTCACGGTCGCCTTAGCGGTGCTTCTCTCTCTCTCCCTGTGAACGTGTCGTAAATACAAGGCGGGTTAAAATTGACGAATATGTCTTTGATGTTGCCCACAGGGGCCTGGTAGCCTGGTGGATAGCGCGCAGGATTCGTAATTCTGTGGCGCGGGTTCGATTCCCACACCAGGCAGAAACAAATGGGCAAAGTTTCTTTCACCCCGAATGCCCCTGTTACCTAGCAGTAAACAGGTGCCTGGGAGTTAGTCAGCTGTCACGGGCTGCTTCCTGGGGGGGTGTGTGGTGTGGAGAAAAAGAAAAAAAATGTAGTTAGTGAACAGTTGAGAGGCGGGCCGAAAGAGCAAAGCTCAACCCCCGCAAACTCAACTAGATGAATACAGCTTAGACCAACATACCCTGGAATGTGGCTGTGTGTAATGTGGCTTTCCATTCGTATACAATGGAGGTTTGGCGGCTGGATAAAAGGCGGCTGGAGAAGCTGTTTATTAAGATGGATTGAGTGACGACCTGGTTGACTTACAGCTGTTTCCCCTTAAACGTTTCGTACAACACCTTCCCCTACTTACAATAAAAATAATCGAAAGGGAACCAAAACGCCTAATACAGACACAACTATGCGCAATACTATAATGAACTCATACTTGAGAAAATGCCGTTTATTACACAATATGAAAATATTATCGTATGCGCTCTGAGAACAGCAGCAACAACAAAATTGCCATATGGATTATAATGAGCAAAAAAAAAAAGAAAAAAAGAATACAATTCATTCATAAACAGGGAGGAAGGCTACTACATGGAATGGATTTGTGTTCTTTTGTTATGAGAATGGTCTGTGAGAAAGGTGTGTGACGGGTATCGACCGAACTACATGGTAGTGGCAGTGCGCCGTCCAGAGAGGGAAGCGCGTGTGTTGGCACACCCATTACCGCCAGCCTTTGCGTTGTCAGGTGAAGCCAACGACGTGAGGAGATCTACATTGCATAAAAAGCCGACCAGAGTGCAGCAGGTCCTCCATGGGAGTACCACGTGGCCGAATTGGGTCAGTTGCCATCACACGAGGGTCAAGCTGTGGCTGCTGGAGCGTGTTCACCGCGTGTTATCAACCGGACGAACATAGCGCACGCACCCCAGTGTTTTTGTTTACCAGTGACTGGTGGGAAAGAAGGATGATTGATTGGGTTTATTATTCTGGAGCAGGAAGGANCCTCCCATGAATCAATGCGAGTGATAATTGTCGTATATTTCACCATGTCTTGTGATTCAGGTTGGTGTTGAGAACGATGTTGATTAATACCTCCGTCTTGCAAATGAAGTGTAAGACTCAGTGTATTCGGGTGTGTCTAATGTAGCATATATTACGGAGCACACAGTCTCCACAGTTGTATTTGTAATGATACACTACATTAGTACACTTCAGGTTGTCAGAGGCGGCAGAGATGTTATTTCTCATAATTAGGGAAGATGAACGAGGGTTGCTATAATAAATGACACGGCGAATCCTTGCATTTTCATTGCAAGGTTTACAATTCCTGTCAACTGTCTCGTATCACCTTCTCATCCTTCTTGCATATAAGAAAGATGCGAAGGTAAAACGGTAAATAAAAATATAAATACGATAAAACCTGCGAGTTTTTTTTAGTTTCGGTTTAGACTTGAATATGTTTATAAACATTGACTTGAACTTATAAACATAGGCTTAAGTTATAAACAGACATAAACATATAATAAAGAATATGTTAATAAAACCTCCATTTAGCTTGCCCAAGCGCGACATCCAAGAAATATTTTGCATACTTCTTCCCAATTGCATATATTTTCGTTATTTCTTCATAAAAAAAATTCCGGGTTGCAAACTTTCATGACTGAGAAACATTCCAGAAAATACTGCCCGCTTAACCTGATTATGAAGATTATCATAATAATGAACATACGAGCACGCATTGGTAGGTTTCCTATACATGTTGAATTTTAAACCTCTACCGATTCTATGAATCATGAAGTTTAAAAGAAAGGCAGGACACTATTCTCTTCTTTCTCACTTGTGAATCTAATTAAACGAACAAGCGAATTAACTTGATTGAGAAAATGTGTTTGGTCATGGGTTTTGTAAAATGTGTTTGTACTCTGAGAGAGAACTCTATCAACATCAGAGGCCGAGACTGTTCAACACGCTCCCGCTACACATAAGGGCATAACTGGCAAACCCCTTACAGTGTTCAAGAGAGAACTGGATAAGCACCTCCAAAGGATACCTGATCAACCAGGCTGTGACTCATACGTCAGGCTGCGAGCAGCCGCGTCCAACAGCCTGGTTGATCAGTCCAGCAACCAGGAGGCCTGGTCGATGACCGGGCCGCGGGGACGCTAAGCCCCGGAAGCACCTCAAGGTAAGGTATGGGTAACTGCACAAAATATTATTAACGTACCATACCACATACAAGGGTAAAATCCTGGCCAAGATTTTTGTTTCAAAAAATTCCTTATGCAATTTGCTGAAAATCGGGAAGAGGGGATTACCCAGCGCCATACCAAACGCCTTTTGCCAACATACAAGTAACAAAGGCTATGATTGCTACGGCAGAACATTAAAATTATCCCTTGTGAGCGTCGGATCTCCGTTCTCTCTAATAATCAAACATTCGTTTTCTCTGAAGAATAAGACGCAAACTCACAAGATCACACTAAGTCAACTATATGTGACCACGTATCACTGATTCTTTGTGGTAGTGAGATCCAGAGATTCGAAGACAGAAGAGAGATAACCCCGAATCAAGACCAACATACCTGAACCAGGTGTGGAAATCATGCCTCATCAATATATATAAGCACATATCCCACAGACGGATAAATTTGATCTTCGCGTAATATAAATAATTTTTTTGTTTTAATAATTTAGACTTTACCACACACGCCTTAGTGCAAAAACACGCACATTATGAACATTGTTAAATGACTAAGAACAAAATTGGTTTGAACAACACACAGGCAGGTTCTGTAAGAACATAGTATTCCTTTGATTTGTTCCATTTGTTCCATCAACAAAGTACTACAGGACAAAACTCCCCAAGCAAGGCACAAGTTAGTCCGCACATGACTAACAAATACAGAAAATGCACACATTATATATGTAAACTATATTATACCGCCCCAACGCGTATAATAATAATATATCATACAGTCTCCGTGGTGTAGTGGTAAGACACTCGCCTGGCGTTCCGCGAGCGCTATGTCATGGGTTCGTATCCTGGCCGGGGAGGATTTACTGGGCGCAATTCCTTAACTGTAGCCTCTGTTTAACGCAACAGTAAAATGTGTACTTGGATGAAAAAACGATTCTTCGCGGCGGGGATCGTATTCCAGGGACCTGCCCGAAACGCTACGCGTACTAGTGGCTGTACAAGAGTGTAACAACTCTTGTATATATCTCAAAAATATAATATCGTTTATATATATATAAATATCGTACACACGATATTTACTTTTAACATCTACTCGGATTAAAATCTTCACTATTCTACTTGGTATTAACACTTCTGACGTTACCAGAGGACTGACAACATAGATCAGAACTGATACATGTTATCAGTTCTCTGGTAACGTCAGAAGGGTTAATAACAAGTAGAATAGTGAAGATTTTATTCCGAGTAGATGTTAAAAGTTAATATCGCGTGTACGGTACCGATGTCCCTCATATCGAACCGTTACCAGAGGACTGAAAACATGTATCAGCTGATATCCCTCATATGGTAACATGGGGGGGGGGGGCGGAGGACCATGTCTGACTGGATGACGTTTGCTTTAACTTTAGTACATTGTTAAACTGGTTTCAAACTGTTGACAAAATTGTTGTATCCTTGACATACAGTTTATGGTGTTGGGCTTAAGGCCTATCAACCTCTGGAGGGTTATTAAAGACACCCTAAGTGCTTACTGACCAACCACATAATAGACTTTAGTCAGGAACATTGTTCAGGACTAAACTCTCACTGCATATACGCCGAGAAGCCTAGAAGCCTCTCTGTATATATGTATATGTATACATCTATATCCATCCCAAAGTTGCCTAAAGACACCATCCCAACATGGCCTCAAAAACACCATCTCAACATAGTCCAAAAATTTCGTAGCCAATATGGGTCATTACCCCAGGCTACCACGACCCAAGGCCAATATACCACCACAACAGTCTGGTCTTCCCCCCCCCCCCCACACCATACTCACCCGCCCGAACATGGAACACACGTTAAGTCACAACTTTCGGGACTTACCTGAAACAACAGTACAAAGTAGTAATTAGTTACGAAAGTTATAGAAATGGTGCAAAATTAGTACAATAGATTCACTGTAATATCCATTGTACAGGTAAATTTCATGTTGAAATGGAATACAATTTGATAAAAATGTTACTTTGTTTATTTTTCTTTTACAGTTCACTTTCATGTTAAAACGGCTGAGGTTAAAATGTTCATATGAAGAACAAAGAGGAATGATAATTTTAAACCCATAACTTTTAAGTTTTCTGATTTAAAAATATATAAATACTCTGCTTTATTGTGCGTGTGTATAATTATATGAGTTAATATATAATTATATACTTATTTGTATTGATACAAATTATCCTAGTGTAGCAATTGTTTGGCCTACATATACTATCCTGTGGTAATTCACCCTACATACTGAGAGTAGGCTGTAGTTAGCGGGAGAGAGTATATTGCAAAACATACACAACAAAACACTTGCACAACACCACACAACAAAATCTAGTCCTTCTCTCCACAAAACCTTGATTGAAACAACATGCAAATAATTCACATATATGTAGTACACTACAATGTCAGCCTTGACCGATTCCTGACAATTCCAACAAAATGGCCGACTGTAGAATATTCCGACCACAGGGACTGAGAACGGACAAGCTTCTGCCGCCAGGGAAAAAAACATTAGCCAGTTGCTTTCCATACAGTGTTATTAAAACAGTATTTCCTCGTATGTAAATTAACTGTATACTACAGCTGTTTCGCATTTAGACCAAATGATAAATTGTGTATTTTCTTTGGCTGGATTTTGTATTTACAGTACGTGGGTGAAGCACTAGATGGGTGTTGACCAAACCACACACTGGAAAGTGTAGGGACGACGACGTTTCGGTCTGTCCTGGACCATTCTCACAATCGACATGAGAATGGTCCAGGACGGACCGAAACGTCGTCGTCCCTTCACTTTCTAGTGTGTGGTTTGCTCAACATATTTCAGCCACGTTGTTGTGACTCCTCGTCTACACTAGATGAGTGCACTTTCAGTGTTGGGAAGTGGGCCTTAAGAAAAGTTCGAACTATGTGCAAGTGTTTTCAAACTACTCCAGACTAAATCCCTCAATACCTGTTGGACTCTCACCCTTAGTCACCCAAATTCTGGCAGCTCGAGTCTGGTCAGCGAAGCCTGGTCAGCGAAGCCTGGTCAGCGAAGCCTGATTAGGGAGGTGCGGACGGTGACGGGTTGCAAAGGAGCAATGATCCCCTAAACTATTGACATATAGCAGACGGGCGAGCAGGAAGACAGGGAAGCAGGCAGGTGAGCAGGAAAGCAGGCAGGAAGGCAGGCAAGCAGCCAGGCAAGCAGGCAGATAAAGCAGGCAAGCAGGAAGGGAGGGAAGCAAGCAGCAAAACAGACAGGGTCATCGGCAACTGATATTCGCTGATGATTAAGAGGGTCATCACAGAAATGCTTTCCAGCATAACAAACCACATATTCATTACGCCCAATATCTACATGGATTGTATATCATCAGCAACCATCAAAATCTATATGAACTTTAAAACATACCAGAAGAACAATAGTCATGAGGTGGTACCCAAGAGCTTGGGCTTACTCCTCCAAAACACAAATAAGCAACCGGGTTATGAACCACGTTGTAGTACAAACACAGCAAGGTAAGTTACATGTAAGTACAGTACCCTTACCAAGCTTCAGGGGCCAGATTCACGAAGCAGTTACGCAAGCACTTGCCAACCTGTACATCTTTTCTCAATCTTTGGCGGCTTTGTTTACAATTATTAAACAGTTAATGAGCTTCGAAGCACCAGGAGGCTGTTTATAACAATAACAACAGTTGATTGGCAAGTTTTCATGCTTGTAAACTGTTTAATAAATGTAACCAAAGCCGTCAAAGATTGAGGAAAGATGTACACGTTCGCAAGTACTTGCGTAACTGCTTCATGAATCTGGCTCCAGGACTTCGTCGAGTCCTGAAGACTCGAACACGAAGTGTGAACCTCACACTGGGAGCTCGCACTCAAGAGCTTAAGCGTTATTACCCGATACAGTAATAACCACCTTAAGAACCCGATAATTCATTTAAAACATTAATTATTGCAATTTTCAGAGTAATGCCGAATGTGGCACCATCATGACACCCCCATGATACAATGCCAATAGACTGAAAGCGGCAATTACATACATAAACTGGAAGTCATGTTATTTATGACAACTGAGCATTCAAGAAATGGATGTGAAAAAACAAGACATAATTGCGACGTACAAGATACTAATAAATAGAGCAGAAGAGGAAAGCAATATACTCAAAAGATGTTCTTATGGAAACTAAACACACACACAAAAACAAATTTTACAAAACTTGAGCATTTTTTAAATAGAATTACCACAAATAAACTACAGAGAAGATTGGGGGAACCAAGATACATTCCAATCTCCCAGCAACCACAATTAGGGCAAATATATTAGGCAATAGCACGAGTGAGCACTTACATAAAATGTCAAATAATATGTATTTTTACAATTATTTTACAAGTCCAGGAAAAATATTTGGGGAATAAATTATGGCAAGGAAACGATGTAATTAATCGAAGCCTTAACTCAGACTTGATGACAGACTGCTGGTGAGTATGTTCCCAGACACGACCTCACAGTACCACTCCAGGGGGAGCAACTCCTGGGGTGTTCAACTCCAGGGGTTCAACTCAAGGGGTGTTCAACTCCAGGGTGTTCAACTCCAGGGGTTCAACTCCAAGGGGTTCAACTCCAAGGGGTTCAACTCCAGGGATGTTAAACTCCAGGGGAGGAAACTATCAGGGGAAACCTCCAGGCCATTTCGACTACATTACACGGAGAAGGGGGGGGGGGCGGTGTCAGGATAAGGATTTGGGATGGGACGGGGAGGGGGGGGGGTAAGGCATGGTGCCTAACCACTTGGACGGCCGGGGATTGAACGCCGACCTGCAAGAACAAGACCGTTGCTCTACCGTCCAGCCCAAGTGGTTGGTCGGTAGAGCGTGTTTATAAAATTGGCCTAATCACCTTCCTAAGGCCGTACTCCAGGGGTTCAACTCCATAGTAACCAATTGAAAAATCATTGTTGCAACTCCTTGGCATGTGTTGTATGTTTGTGTGTGTGTGTGTATGTTGAGCGTGTATGTATACACATGCAGAGCGCGCGTGTATGTAGAGCGTGTGTATGGTGGAATGTGTATGATGATGTGTTTGAGAGAGGTATGCGTGTACCACACGAGTGCGTGCGTGCGTGCGTGCGTGCGTGTGTGTGTGTGTGTGTGTGTGTGTGTGGTGTGTGTGTGTGTGTGTGTGTGTGTGTGTGTGTGTGTGTGTGTGTGGGGGGGGGGGGGGTAGCAAGGTTGCGTGTGGGGGAGGATGAGTGACCTTGGTGTGAGAACACACCTATTTGTGCTTGCCAAGTCGAGCATCAGCTCTTAAGCCCCGCCTTTCAACTTTCAGTACTTCAAGGCAATGAATTTTCACAAATTTTTCTGATCATATTTACATTTCAAACTGTGAATTGAATTGGCTTCGACAATTTCCTCGTTTAGTCCGTTCCACTCATTTACGACTGACTAAAAAATGAGTTTCTACTGACATGTCTGACTCATGTGTTCCCAATTATGTCCTCTAAATTAAGGACAAAGTATCCCCCTCCTTAAGTAACTCACTTTGGACACTGCTTCTATATCTACTGTCAATTCCCCTTAATACTTAGTACGTCGTTATCATGTCTCATTCTTTACTGTAATGTAGTGAGGTCTAGTCATGAGTCATTGTCCCAGTCTTTCGTCATAACTCAGCCCCTTTAGCTCTGAAACGAGCTTTCTTGCATATTTGTGGACCTTTTCTAGCTTTCTATTTTGCTTGCTCCAGCCTGTCCTCAGGGAGGAGATCTGCTCAGGGGAATGGATTAGGGAACTACATAATTATTGCTATTATTTACTCTCTATCCATGATTAAGTATCATTACGTTTGGCCACATTAATACGGTGTTTTATTTGTGATAAGGTGAAATGTGGCATTCGAAACTTATTTCAGTGTGCCAGAGAATTCCGTTTACAAAAGAACAATTTTGTTCATAGAAAACGTTTCCAGCATACACGTTTCATATTTTAATCCAACTATTTATAATACAATAACGTTATAACTTGAAAATAATCTGCTTACGACAAAAGTTCATTTTCCACTTTACATGTAGACTATTACTGGAACCGTATTATGCTTTGAGATCATCACAGATATCTAGAAAACTATGCAGGTGGTTTGAAAGGGGGGGGGGAGGGCAGTTTCTCATGGTAATGGGTTTGCTGTGAAGACAGGCTTGCTTCATTAGGTAGGGGTCCATGCTGAGCAGCATATTCAGGAATGGATCTGACAAAGGATGTATAGAGCACTTGTAGGACCAAGTTGAACCTGCGGTTAGTTCAAAGTTATGCACAAGCAGTTCGGAGGAGCAGGAGAAATTTGTGGTATTTCTACTATAAACAGCGTTGTGACTAGACAACTACTCTAATGACTAGTCACAACTAGTGACTAGACAAATCGTAGTATTAGGATTAAATCAATCACGGTGACTGCTAGGATTAATACATGGAAAATACAACAAACATATTACTTTATTTACAAGACAAATCTCAGGTCCCAGAGCTAGGAAAATCATCCCGGTCAAACCTACAATGGCCATTAGACTGTTGTAAGATTTCTTGCATGGTGTTCGTTACTTCAATGCCGGAGTCCCGTCTCTTGTACACTGCAAACCACACTACAGAAGTCCACGCAGTACAGGAAACGATAGTCCCCACGAAAGTTATCGCGAGATGATTTCGGGGGCTTAGCGTCTCCGCGGTCCGGTCCTCGACCAGGCCTCCATTAAGTTACCCCCAGGAAGCAACCCGTTGCAGCTGTCTAACTCCCAGGTACCTTCCCAGGTGTGAAGCACCCTTCGTCAGGTGTAAACGATAACACAGAACACCTTAAGCCTAAATAACAATATAAATCATGTAATGAAATTGATGTTTTTCCTAATCCCATCGAATGAGGATTGAACACCGAGTAATATTTCAGAAATTACGTTTTTTCTCTCTCCGAAAGAGAACCCAAGAATCACGAGGGTACAGTGATGGTGGGTAGAATGTCAACGATTCGTCTAATGCTTTCACTAACACTGACATTCTCTGCGAGATATGCAGCTGGAAAGCGCTTTTAAGAATGTCACTTTAATTATATACGATATATTAGAAGCAAATATTCGAGTTTGCAAATACATCATGCATTTTAATCGTGTAGCAAAAGACTGCTCTGTGGCCGGTGATGGGTGAGAGGGTGGAATGTTACACGTGCTGGTCTGTGCCTCAGTCACACGTGCTGGTCTCTGCCTCAGTCACACGTGCTGGTCTCTGCCTCAGTCACACGTGCTGGTCTCTGCCTCAGTCACACGTGCTGGTCTCTGCCTCAGTCACACGTGCTGGTCTCTGCCTCAGTCACACGTGCTGGTCTCTGCCTCAGTCACACGTGCTGGTCTCTGCCTCAGTCACACGTGCTGGTCTCTGCCTCAGTCACACGTGCTGGTCTCTGCCTCAGTCACACGTGCTGGTCTCTGCCTCAGTCACACGTGCTGGTCTCTGCCTCAGTCACACGTGCTGGTCTCTGCCTCAGTCACACGTGCTGGTCTCTGCCTCAGTCACACGTGCTGGTCTCTGCCTCAGTCACACGTGCTGGTCTCTGCCTCAGTCACACGTGCTGGTCTCTGCCTCAGTCACACGTGCTGGTCTCTGCCTCAGTCACACGTGCTGGTCTCTGCCTCAGTCACACGTGCTGGTCTCTGCCTCAGTCACACGTGCTGGTCTCTGCCTCAGTCACACGTGCTGGTCTCTGCCTCAGTCACACGTGCTGGTCTCTGCCTCAGTCACACGTGCTGGTCTCTGCCTCAGTCACACGTGCTGGTCTCTGCCTCAGTCACACGTGCTGGTCTCTGCCTCAGTCACACGTGCTGGTCTCTGCCTCAGTCACACGTGCTGGTCTCTGCCTCAGTCACACGTGCTGGTCTCTGCCTCAGTCACACGTGCTGGTCTCTGCCTCAGTCACACGTGCTGGTCTCTGCCTCAGTCACACGTGCTGGTCTCTGCCTCAGTCACACGTGCTGGTCTCTGCCTCAGTCACACGTGCTGGTCTCTGCCTCAGTCACACGTGCTGGTCTCTGCCTCAGTCACACGTGCTGGTCTCTGCCTCAGTCACACGTGCTGGTCTCTGCCTCAGTCACACGTGCTGGTCTCTGCCTCAGTCACACGTGCTGGTCTCTGCCTCAGTCACACGTGCTGGTCTCTGCCTCAGTCACACGTGCTGGTCTCTGCCTCAGTCACACGTGCTGGTCTCTGCCTCAGTCACACGTGCTGGTCTCTGCCTCAGTCACACGTGCTGGTCTCTGCCTCAGTCACACGTGCTGGTCTCTGCCTCAGTCACACGTGCTGGTCTCTGCCTCAGTCACACGTGCTGGTCTCTGCCTCAGTCACACGTGCTGGTCTCTGCCTCAGTCACACGTGCTGGTCTCTGCCTCAGTCACACGTGCTGGTCTGTGCCACAGTCACACGTGCTGGTCTGTGCCTCAGTCACACGTGCTGGTCTGTGCCACAGTCACACGTGCTGGTCTGTGCCTCAGTCACACGTGCTGGTCTGTGCCACAGTCACACGTGCTGGTCTGTGCCACAGTCACACGTGCTGGTCTGTGCCTCAGTCACACGTGCTGGTCTGTGCCTCAGTCACACGTGCTGGTCTGTGCCTCAGTCACACGTGCTGGTCTGAGCCTCAGTCACACGTGCTGGTCTGTGCCACAGTCACACGTGCTGGTCTGTGCCACAGTCACACGTGCTTGTCTGTGTCTCAGTCACACGTGCTGGTCTGTGTCTCAGTCACACGTGCTGGTCTGTGCCACAGCACGTGCTGTTCTGTGCCACAGCACGTGCTGGTCTGTGCCTCAGTCATACTTGCTGGTCTGTGCCTCAGTCACACGTGCTGGTCTGTGTCTCAGTCACACGTGCTGGTCTGTGCCTCAGTCACACGTGCTGGTCTGTGCCACAGCACGTGCTGGTCTGTGCCACAGTCACACGTGCTGGTCTGTGTCTCAGTCACACGTGCTGGTCTGTGTCTCAGTCACACGTGCTGGTCTGTGCCACAGCACGTGCTGGTCTGTGCCTCAGTCATACTTGCTGGTCTGTGCCTCAGTCACACGTGCTGGTCTGTGCCTCAAGTTACACAACAACCCAGAAAGCAAGACAGGAGGCAGAGAGCGTGAGAGTGGCGACGTGTCGTGTATAACGAGTGAAGAAACGCTGCTGTGACTGGACTACAGTAAGGACATAGAACATACCTCGAGTGAAAGACGGTCTTCGATGACATATTAATGACCAGGACTACAAGGAAGCGTCTGGTGGGGTGGTCAGTGGCTGGACGGACCGCCCAACATGCCCACCTCAGCCCAGCGGGTTCGAGGTAACTGTGCAGCCAGGAGAACACTCTGCCCAACCTTACCACAGGCATTGAAAGGCTGCTGTGGGTCAATGATCTGCTGGCAGTTACACACAACACCGAATATTCCCGTTCCAGAGTCCAGTCACCAGCCTCCTCCACACTCCACTCTCGTTGCAAACGTAACTGCACAAGCTTTACAAATAATAAGCTTGAGGGCAGCGCAGTTTGTTCTCTGTACACCAATCGCGTGTGCATTTGAAACTACTCGGAAACACAGTTTGAGTTTAAAACCACATGGCATTTTTCCTGCGACTTCTCCTCCACATGTTTGTAATTCTTCTATAATTGTAATTATTCATTTAATGTTCAAGCTGATGCTTTTATTCGGAAGCTGCAACGACATTTCAGGATTGCTGTAGTAATCTTGTAGTATTAAAGAGATAGAAAAAACAAGTTTAAATGGTCACAATTACAGAACTTCTCACTAAAACTGAGCACATAACTGGAGCCAAACTTTTAAGCTTTAAACTATTTGAATGTGTTCTTGAAATACTTCAAAGCGTTATACCTTAGGCATGAAATATGGTTTACTTAAAATACCTTAAAACTCTAATACTGCCGTAACCAGTCGGAATAAACCCAAAGTGTTGTCATTCGAAGCTCAAACTAGTAAGAAATCTTGACACCTATTTGAAAATTTATTTTTCCAATTTAGCAAACTTAACCTTCCACCATCGCTAATTTTAAATGTTATTACAAGTAATGAAAACACGAAGATGGAGAGGAGTATAATACTAGACGACTCTGATACCCTCATTTGTTTCCTTCAGCAGACACTAACCCTCATCATATATAAACTTTGGTTCTGGCGTTCGAGAGCCTCGGGAGGTGGTCCACATCCTGTCTTCAACATTTTACGTCATCGCTACTCTAAGCAAACCCAACCCGACCAATCCTTAACACAAAAAATATGATACAATTTTGTTTAATAAATTGTACAAGATTTATGACGTCACACGTCATAAACCTCACAATTTCATTTGGGCTCGGGTGGATAACTGGCGCCAAGACGAAATACACTGTCAATTTTTGTGTACTATATACTTTATTATTATTAATACACTATCAATAAAATATGGAGAAAACTAGAAAATGTTATAATCACTTAATGTGCCAATATGCGCGTTCTCCAGCCAGTAGTAAACTCCCATTGTTACAACAAATATTCACATTACAACAACTTTTACAAAACATTTCCCGAGACTCGTTCCACTTTCAGTATGTAAGTTATCTAATGATTAAGTTGCCCACACCACACACTAGAACTTGATGGGACGACGACGTTTCGGTCCGTCCTGGACCATTCTCAAGACGATTGTGAATGGTCCAGGACGGACCGAAACGTCGTCGTCCCTTCACCTTCTAGTGTGTGGTCTGGTCAACTTTCTTTAGCCCCGTTATTGTGACTCATCGCCTGCATATCTAATTATTAGTTTCAAATCCTTCAAAACAAGTTGTGGTACCCGGCTAACCCGTCCTCCTAATAGAACGTCGCATTTTGACATATACTCTAAGGACAAAAATTATCGTACTAGAAAATGGTAGCGACTCGTTTTCTGTTTTGGGTCCTCTGGTAGGANCACCACTATAGACCACACAGCGACGCCAACCACCACTACCACGTTTATTTTTATGTTTATTAAAATATTATATATAAAATAAAAGTGATTAGGCAAACGACTAACAGAAAACGTTGCCAGAAACAGTTCTTCTCTAGGCCAACAATGCAGTCCGTCCTCCTAATGTTTCCCCAACATCAAGAAACTGTCGTGCTAAGTGGCCTTATCTAACCCACCAGAGGACCCAAAACAGAAAACGAACCAGTATGTCCTATTCGCGAGCCGCTATAATTTTCTAGTCTGAGAAATTTTGCCCTTAAGAGTATACGTCAAAATGCGACGTTCTATTAGGAGGACGGGTTGGACAAAGAATAATCTCCAAAATACATATCATAGTTTGCTGAAATCACCACGGAGATTACGACCTAGATAATGGTCCAGATAATCCCCAACTTCGGCGATTATCGCTCCCGTAGGAAACGCAAAATTTCCTGCATGATAATGATGAGCCACGATGGCTGCGAACTTTACGAAAGAGTATGCAGGTGATTAAAAAAAATCTTTATTTTCAAAGTCTGGGAGGGGAATTTATGGGTAAACGTGGGCGAAAGAAAATGGGTTAACGTATGTTATGGATTACACAAAACGTACTGGGTAACAGAAAACGTGATATGCTGAGGTATCTGATAACAAAAATGGGACATCGTCAAGGAAAACGATGATCAGAGAAAACTAGATATACATTATACTAAGGTTTCAGGCACCATGACTGGATATCTAACCGTCTCTTATACGATAACAAATACCTGTTCAAGGTCGAGACCAGACGCTTGGGCTGAGCCTCACTGACCTTTGCAGGATGACTGGTGGGTATGATGGGACGGTCAAGCGAGGTTTGGGTTGATACCCATGCCTCCAGCCCCCCTGAAGGGGGATCGGTCCCATGCCTCCACCCCTTTAAAGAGGGATTGGCCCCCCATGTCTCCCCCCCTGAAGGGGGATGGGTTCCCATGCCCCACTCCCTTAAAAGGGAGGGGATCAGAGCGTACACCCCACTCCATAAGGGTAATATAAATGAAATATTTGGGGCCTTATATTCATTAGTATTATAATTTGTTCAAAATATTTCACCAGAGGCTCCAATACTTAAAAGACGCAAGCTTCAGGGGTCGACCCGTGCACCGCCGGCTACCCCCTTCTAGTAGCATATAATAAAGTTTATAACAAAGTTATATATAACGTATAACAAAAGTATATATAACGTATAACAAAAGTTATATATAGCGTATAACAAAGTTCGGGTTGAAGAGGTTTGTCAGGGAGGGGACACACACACAAGTCTACACCATCACGCAAAATGACACCACACGCGCGTGTGTTGTGTGGCTGCAAGTACATCCACTGTGTCCTGAATTAAATGTGCTTTCAAGGGAGTTATCAGGCGGTCGGGAATTGCAATGACGCCTGGCTTCCTGGCTTATCATATCTAATCTTGAAATTTTGCGTGGCGTTACCTTAAAATACCTCCCCTCCGAGCTCAGTCCACTTGTTTACCACTAATGATAATTGGCTTCTTACACACCTCACTGCTACAGAACGACGCCTACTCTGGTTTATCCGGGGGTTTGAGCTTCCGCCAATACTCACAACACTCATTTTATTTTAATTTAGGAGCAGGACAGTAAATTTTGAAGTGCAAATGGGGTAAAATGACAGCCGTGCCTGGTTTATAGTTCCAGCACACGGCTGCATGGTGTTACTAAAACTATAATGCCATAGTTGGCTATAAATCCTTCATAAATTATGGATATCATTAAAATATAATAAGTAGCGTCGACAATAAACATTATATATAAAATGTAATGATATCGATTTCAAAATGTATTATGAGGAATAAACGTATCTTTCTCATCCACTACCTCAATATGTCTTAAGAAATATTATATCTGTTTAATACATCAAATTCTTCCTCAACTCTGATAATATATGATAAGAAGTAAAGGTTCTAGTATTGATCTGTTTGGCGCTGATCTGTAAGTCAAATTCCTCCACTGTCACCTCTATTACTTATGTGGAATACGTATTAGCCAATCCATTATAGGACGGTGTCTGCTACTTAAACTTGCTTTTCCCGTTTCATTAGACGCCTGTGCGGTTCACAGTCGAGGTTACTCTGGTGGTTCAGGAAGATGTAAGCATGACCTTTGTTCTCCTCGATTGATTCTTGTCATCGCGTCAACGAAAACTGGGAGGTTCAGCAGACAAACTTTCCTCCCATTACCCCATCTTGTCTTTGTTACGAAATGTATATTTTTGTTATATGTGGAACACATATATATATGTGTGTTCCACTTGTCTCCTAATTAGTCTCCCTAATAGCTCTCGAGGATCATTATACTCGCTATGATCCAGCGCCTTATCCTGCTGTCTATCCCGTTTATACTTAAAGATGTAAGTATACAAAGTTCTGAAAGATTCCTTACACAAGTTTCTAAAGGCCGTTCTTATGTTAGCCAACCTGGCATATGCCGCTGATGTTATCCTCTTGATATGGGCTTCAGGGGACAGGTCTGGCGTGATATCAACCCCCAGGTCTTTCTCTCTCTCTGACTCTTGAGGTATTTCATCTGCCAAATGATACCTTGTATCTGTTCTCCTGCTACCTACGCCTATCTTCATTACATTACATTTGCTTGGGTTAAACTCTAACAACCATTTGTTCGACCAAATGGTTGGTTAAACTAGGGTTGGACGGTAGAGCGACGGTCTCGCTTCAAGCAGGTCGGCGTTCAATCCCCGACCGTCCAAGTGGTTGGGCACCATTCCTTACACCCCCCCCCCCGTCCCATCCCAAATCTTTATCCTGACCCCTTCCCAGTGCTATATATAGTCGTCATGGCTTGGCGCTTTCCTCTGATAGTTCCCTTCCCTTCCCTTCCTGCAGGATGTCCAGGTCTTCTTGAAGCCTCAAGCTGTCCTCCTGTCTTAATCCTTCTCATAATTTTGGCGTCGTCAGCAAACATTGAGTGTGTGCGTGTGCGTGTGTGCGTGTGCGTGTGCGTGTGCGTGTGCGTGTGTGCGTGTGCGTGTGCGTGTGCGTGTGCGTGTGTGCGTGTGCGTGTGTGTGTGTATTCACCTAGTTGTATTTACATAGTAGTGCTTGCAGGGGTTGAGCTCTGCTCTTTCGGCCCGCCTCTCAATTGTCAATCAACTGTTACTACTAATATTTTGTTTCCACGCACGCACGCACACGCACAGGAAGCATCCCGTTACAACTGTCTCCAAGGTACCTATTTACTGCTAGGTAACAGGGGCATCAGAGTGAAAGAAACTGCCCATTTTATTTCTGCCAACACCGTGATCGAACCCGGACCCTTGGATTACGAATTCAGGGCGCTGTCCACTCAGCTATCAGGCCCCCCTTCAAGCATATATGTGTATATATATATGTGTGTGTGTGCGTGTGTGTGCGTGTGTGCGCGTGCGTGTGCGTGTGCGCGTGCGTGTGCGTGTGTGCGCGTGTGTGTGTGTGTGTGTGTGTGTGTGTGTGTGTGTGTACGTACTCACCTAGTTGTGTTTGCGGGGGTTGAGCTCTGGCTCTTTGGTCCCGGGTGTGGGCTGGTTTGTGTGTGTTTGAGCGCGTGCGCAAGCACACCCCTGTTCTTTAAGCCTTTGTGGTGCGCGTGTTTGTGTAATATACTTATGTTAATGCACGAGTGCGCGTGTGAGCATACACACGCAGTGGGGGGGGGGGGAAGCTGGATATACTGTAGCCCGACAACATACTCCACAGACGCCTGTCACCATCACCATCTGTTACCAACTCACCCTCTCAACTAATCGGTCGCGTTCCTTACAGTACGGTAACGAACGTTACAAATGTAGCCTACTGTGATAAAGTAACGGCTCGCAAATCTCTACGCTCTTATGCATTGGACTCAATGGGTTAGGTGGGTTGCTTGGGCCTGTACGTTTCTAGTCAGCGGCCAGATTCACGAGGCACTTAGGTAAGCATTTAGGAACCTGTACATCTTTTCTCAATCTTTGGCGGCTTTGTTTACAATTACTAAGCGGTTAATGAGCTCGGAAGCACCAGGAGGCTGTTTATAACAATAACAGTAGTTCATTCGGAAGTTTTCATGCCTGTAAACTGTTTAATAAATGTAACCAAAGCCGTCAAAGCTTGGGGAAAGATGTACTAATCTGGCCCCTGGATAGGAGGCTGGGTTTCTTACGGAGTGGCAATGGGTTGGGACAGCAAGGGCCCGCTAATCCTTCAAAAGGAATAATAATAATTCGTAACTCAATGTCGGTGAGTCTATGATGAATGATGGAGCTCGCGACTAATTTGACTCAATTTGACTTTAGCATTATGGATACAATTTGACTACTTAGTAGAGTTTGAAGTCATGCAACTTCATCTTTAAAAATATTTTAAATATATTGACTATTGTAATTCAGTTATTTAAAATTCCTAATGGCTAAAAAAATTATATCATATATATTGTTATAATCACTACGTATTGATACTAACGCCCTCTAACACACACACACACAGACACACTATTGATACTAACGCCCTCTAACGAAAACACTAAAATAAAAATTAAGGCCTAGATCAAAACAATCCACGAATTTGTGTTATTGCGTACGAAATATTATTTAAAAAACAAAATAAATAAGTCTGACGTTCAAAAATACAAGTTTGGCAAAAGTACTCTGATGCAATAACAACTCATAAGCACAATCACAAAAGCAGACTCTCTTATACACCAACCTTCATAATACTCAAAAGAGCGACAAAACAGCAGGAAACCCCAATACAAAGGTCACCCCGGGTGTGGTATTTACCTATGTTCTGGGACGCCAGCCACAATGAGGTTTTGCATGATGTGGCTACAGGTTCATGGAAGAGCGGCCAGGTGCTGCTGCTGGCTGGCTGGCTGGCTGGCTGCCGGTGGAGTCCCGCTGGGCTGTGCTGAGACCACAGGGATGGTGAAACCACAGTGGCTAAGACTCCATGCTGGTGAGAGGACCTGGACACGCCAGCGGCACTATACTCGAGTAACAATCGCCAGAGGATCCCGCCACACAGCTCCGCTTCCTAGTCTGGCTACAGGGATGTTTACACTTCACCATACTCACTTCACTTTGTTTCCGGATGTTTACAATTCAGTTGTTTCACGTAAGAACTTAGACATAAGCGTTTGTTGTTCTCTTCGGTTCTACACCAAGTTCTCAAAGTTCTCATCGAATGTTTACGAAAATAATTCTGCGTATAGAATGAGAAATGTTGAGATATGTGCAGGCGGGGAGCGAGTAGTATGTGAGGTGTGTGAAATAAAACTTAAATTTCTGAGCAGGAAAATTTTGAGAGGGATGACCTATAATATTATTGTTACAAAAACTGTTTCAAATTCATAAGAAGTACAACACGGACACTTCATAGGTTATCATTGTCTTAATGAACAAAATCTAAGAGAACTTATAAATCGCATAAGTTTCAATTGATAAATTTCTTAATCATTATTAGTATTATCATACTGAAATGTCTTCCCTTTCTATCGTACAATCATTTCATGCGACTTCCTAACGGTTCCGAATCGGGAGTGAGATCCCCGAAGACTTGGAATAATAGGGGGTCCCCCATACCCAATATACAGCAAAATAACAGAAAACCCATAAAACCTTAAACACGAAGGCGAACAGTGGTCCCCAGAGGACCCTTTCTATAGACGACGACCGTTAGTCACTCCCAGATAAGACCACCATCCCGCGCCCTGTGATAAGGCCATCTATTAACATCAGTTTCCCTGCTTGTACACTCGATAGATAATTCCCAAACATTCGAGATTACAATGCTCATCAGAGAAGATCCTGCTGACGGAAGCAGTCAAGACCTGCTGACGGAAGCAGTCAAGAACCTGTTGACGGAAGCAGTGCAGAAACAACATTGTTCTCAAATATTAAACAACTCTCCAAACAATAATGGTAAAAACGAGCTAATAGAGACTGAACTACATAACACATGTACATCATCTTACGCCTGAAATAATACATGTGTACAGGTGTGTATGCGTCAGAAGCAATTACTGATCGCTGGTGCCAGGGTGGGCAGTCACATGCATCGTCAACGAGACCCACAGAGGTCAAGTACAAAGTAGGATCTGCAATTTGCTCCTGTAGAAGTGGGTGACTATACAACCAACGCTCCAGGCTCGTATGGTGGCATTGGTACGCACGAGAAAAGCGTATTAATGGAGTTTATACGATATATGGAGTCATATACGCCCGTTTGTGAGTCGAAGCAGAACGAGGTGGAAACTGGAATGTGTCACAAAGCTGCCACACGAACTATTTTCCGTGTGAAAGACGAGAAAACATTGGGTGGTGTAGATGAAGGGTGATTGAAACCAATTCGATTATGTAAGAACGTTCACTGGAGTACAGCTATGCGGACACACACAAGCCGAGGAGAATATTTCAAAATGCAAAGGTTTATAGGTTCAGTTCCAGACCTCCAGACCAACAGATATTACGTAGAAGCCAGGCTTCTTGTATGCAGTGACGGCCGACCCGTCCAGGGAAGCGGCCGACCCGTCCAGGGAAGCGGCCGACCCGTCCAGGGAAGCGGCCGACCCGTCCACGGAGGCGGCCGACCCGTCCACGGAGGCGGCCGACCCGTCCACGGAGGCGGCCGACCCGTCCACGGAGGCGGCCGACCCGTCCACGGAGGCGGCCGACCCGTCCACGGAGGCGGCCGACCCGTCCACGGAGGCGGCCGACCCGTCCACGGAGGCGGCCGACCCGTCCACGGAGGCGGCCATACTCGAGACGGTAAAAACAACAGCATACAAATCCTTCACGATAATATTTAATCTTGTAAGACCACTGGGAAAGCAGAGGCAGCCAACGGATAGGACACGTACTAATGAACTGGAGAGCGAGACGAGGCGAGACACGGAGACGTTGACGTGGGTGATGGGAGTGGGAGGCACGTGGAGGATGGGAGGTGGATCCATACCGCAATACTGACAAACCCATGGAGAGAGTAAATATGAGAGTCGGTGGTGGGAGGAAGGATAAGGGGGATAGATGGAAGGGTGAAGAAAAAACGAGGAGAGAGAGAGAGAGAGAGAGAGAGAGAGAGAGAGAGAGAGAGAGAGAGAGAGAGAGAGAGAGAGAGAGAGAGAGAGAGAGAGAGAGAGAGAGTTGCCTGCCTCTCCTCCAGTTTCAGACTTATGGATTAGAATAAGAAGCAAGCAAGGCAATTTATCTGCAACCTCCACCCATCCAGACAGGATCTGTCAACTGAGCACCTCCGTCAAGTCTATAGCCTCACTCTATGTACACGGTCAATACTCCCAATATTTCCAACCTAGTCGAACTTCATTGAAAACAACAAGATGGAAATTATAACACAAGACGCTCAGCCACGAATACTTTCACACCAGCTGTACCTTTCTACAGCTGGTGAAGCAAGCAGAAAGAAAAGAAAAGAAAAAAAAAGAACGAAAGCAGCTTTCTTTCTACATCAGCCATGATTCATTGTTCACCCGACTAGTATCTGGAATATTTTTAAACTGATTTTCAAGAAATTAATTCAGACAACATGTATCCCCATTTCTGTATCGTTCTCCCCGACAAACAGGCTAACAATACGTGCCCAATAAGTCTTACAATACGTGCCCAATAAGTCTTACAATACGTGCCCAATAAGTCTTACAATACGTGCCCAATAAGTCTTACAATACGTGCCCAATAAGTCTTACAATACGTGCCCAATAAGTCTTACAAAGCAGGTGTTGTATTAACATCTTCAACCACAATGTTTATTTTCTTTTTAATGTGTTGAATCTGGGAAAATTGTAATTTGCTTCGCTTACAGTCCCGACCTGCTGTAAACCCAAATTTCATAGCATATACGAGCCATAGGGCTAGTATATGCTATATAAGGCCTAATATAGTGTGTATTAGGGCCTAGGATTGTTAGGAGAGGTTAAATTAGTTTCTATATTTATATTGCCGTTAAAAAAGTTCATTTGATCAAATTCTACTATAAAGTCAACTCATTTGTGGTCCATCTTAGCAACTATTTGGTTGAAAGCAGCAATAAGTACTTTAAGTTTAGGAGGCTAGGTTGTTGAAGTCATACAGGCACCTAATAGGGCTGGTGGTGATAATTATGAGCATCTGACGAATGTGGGTAATAAGGACCTAATGGGCAATTCACTGGGGGTCTGTAATCGTAAAAAATAAGGTAAATTACCCCTGTTCTAGACTACATGAAGGGTTACATAGTTCGTGTTAAGAGCCAGCTGTGCCACACTAAACAGGATGGTCAGCCATACGAGGCTATGTTATCAACACTCTGCATTGGCAAATAATGAATTTATATGAGGTAAATCTCAATAACAAGAGTGTGGGGGGTAAAATAACTGTAGCAAAGCTCCAGGTACCTTATTCCAACAGGTTTTAAGGTTATAATGACTGATATTCAATAATGTAGTGTGAGATCACTACACAGTTCCTGCCCACAGTCACTACACCTGGAGTGCTCAGGATTGGGAGCTGCGGCACCTGTAGCCACAGGAAGCAGGAGCCCAAACTGAACCTGGCAATTACCTTGTCACACTAACAGGTGAATGTACTGTTCTAACCATTGGTATATATCTCCTACCAATAGGAAGCAGATTGAAATCAATCATAACTTTTCATATTAATGATTTCATAGGCCTTTGAGTCTGATTTCTTTATCAGATCTAAATGGTTGGAGAAATAAATTGGCGAGAGCATCATATAATCGCCATTACGAGATTACTAGTCTCCTGGACTTGGAATGCATGCAACAAACAAGTCTATGGAACATTCTTGCCATATTTCATTAAGACGACTTTTCCATCATTTTAAAATATTTTATTCAGCAGCTGGAGTCCTCGATTTGGTCTATAAAAGGAGACCAATGTTTGCCTCTCCAATATTTGCCGTCGGTGAGATCTCGTTTGCTGCCTGTCTGATTGAAGCGGAACTGGTCTAGACGAGCTCTTGGTGTCCCAAGACTGGTCTAGACGAGCTCTTGGTGTCGCAAGACTGGTCTAGACGAGCTCTTGGTGTCCCAAGACTGGTCTAGACGAGCTCTTGGTGTCGCAAGACTGGTCTAGACGAGCTCTTGGTGTCGCAAGACTGGTCTAGACGAGCTCTTGGTGTCGCAAGACTGGTCTAGACGAGCTCTTGGTGTCGCAAGACTGGTCTAGACGAGCTCTTGGTGTCGCAAGACTGGTCTAGACGTGCTCTTGGTGTCACAAGACTGGTCTAGACGAGCTCTTGGTGTCCCAAGACTGGTCTAGACGAGCTCTTGGTGTCACAAGACTGACCTAGACGTGCTCTTGGAGTCATGAAAGATTGATCTAGACTTCATCTAGGCTTCAACTTAAAAGTTATAGGCGTCCATATTTCACAATCGTTCGTAACTAAATTTCGTTTGCTTGTGATTATGGACAGTGAGCGTAGAACCCATATTCAGGAAACTCAAAATTACAAGCCTGCAACAATGACATGCAGTCCAAGTAGTTCAATGGAGAGTACTCGAGGGAAGACTGACACTTGAAGGAGGTATTTCAAATGGACGGTTTTAAGGGCAAGTCTTGCCTGATAAACCTCACATAGAGTTCTTGGAGAATGGGAGAACAAAGAAGAAAGAGAAGAATGGGTTTACTGCATCTTCCTGGACAGTGAAATGTCTTAGAAGCTGATCAACACAAAACCAAGATTTTTATACAGAGTGCTGAGCTGGATGAGAGAACAGCAGTGTATCGTGAGACATTTCCAGTAAGTAGTGACAGGAGTAATACTGCAGATCACTGCTGGCACAAATATTATTCTCGATTTAAATGAACTCCTGGCCAGTAAAATGTTATAAATATACCCGAGGAGCTGGAAAGAATAAGGGAGGAAGACTGAGGAATACCTCACGATGACCTGGAGAACCTACAACGACAGTCGAATAAAATATTGGATTTCAACTCAACCATAATGCTACGAGAATATAGGCAGGCAACTCCTAGGCCACTCCACTCCTAGGCCACTCCACTCCTAGGCCACTCCACTCCTAGCCACTCCACTCCTAGGCCACTCCACTCCTAGGCCACTCCACTCCTAGGCCACTCCACTCCTAGGCCACTCCACTCCTAGGCCACTCCACTAGCCACTCCACTATGAACAGTGACCAGTTCCATGATTTACTCACAAATATCAAGGAGCAGCCAAAATAAGAAACAAAATACGGTAATCACACAAACAAAACATCAGTAATGCATGCAAAGCTACTGAACATACAAGTAGCGTTACGGAACCTTACAAATGAAACCTTTTGTGCCTTCTTCCTTGCCACCAATGCGAGATCAGTACTGGAATATGCAGCAAACGCGTGGAGACAGACAAACATAGACAAAACAGTTAAAGTCCTGAGGAATGCCACAGGTGTGGCCGAGAACTGATAAGGGTCAGAATATGAGGAAATATTTTGGTATTCTGGCCTTACAATGCTGGATAAAGTAACAGAGGGGACAAGATAACCACATAAAGTTTTAAAGAAAATTACAAGGTAGTCAAAGATATGATAAGAATGAGGAAGGGAAGAATAAGAGGAAAAGTGAGGAAAATAAACATTGATCAGCCACAAGGATGTAAGAAACACTTTTTAAATGAAGTGACTAAGTGAAATGAGTTATTTTAAGAGGTAATCAGAGATTAACTATATTTCCACAATCAGGCACTATTGTCGGTCACTATAATAGATGACCAACCATAGAAAGAGCAAGTCCAAAGAAATGTTTAACCCTGCAAACACCAATCAGCGAGTCAACCCTGAGTACACACACATTGACATGACACGGGGGGGTGTTGCATGACACGGGGGGGGGGGGGTGAAGGAGTGGGATGCCACACTGGGGGCCGAGGCATGACATGACACCAAAGGGGTCGGTGTGGCATGCAGCGCCAGTGTGTATATCGACATGTAGCGCCTCTCCAAGTGCGCCCACGACTCATGCAAGTCTTTCACATGTAAATGGCCAAGACCCAACCATAGATATTGGCTTATACTAAATCCTGTGTTATACATAGAAACACGAGCGCGCACAGTATTCTATGTATATTAGATGTATCGATGAAAAAGTAATATAAATACACAAAGTGCTCAGATACATTTACAATACAATAAGCATAAAACAGTACATTATACACACGCATACAAATATATATCAATATCACTTCTATTATTTCACAAAACCATTCGTATTTTAGCAGTTTCGAAATGCCACCGTAACGATCACTTCACAAATGGTTATCAACGTTGCTCGCCAAACTCCCAGTCACACGCCACTGTGAATGAGAGCAGATAAAGTGTCTCCACTGTGCATATAATTTCAAGTTTCTCCATTAAACCTCAAATATTTTAACTGATGAGACGGGGGGGAGAGGGGGGGGGGTAGTGACACAGACACCACCACCAAACGTAGTACGAGGCGGAGGAATAGGAGGGAGGGAGATGGAGGAGAGAGATGGAGGGAAAGTGGAGGAGTGTGTACCAGAGCTCACAATAACTTTCACTCATGTGAGCCAGTGGCCAGCCAGGAAGCCTCTTACTGCCTCTCCAACACACGCACTCTATCTCTCTCTCTCTCTCTCTCTCTCTCTCTCTCTCTCTCTCTCTCTCTCCTCTCTCTCTCTCTCCTCTCTCTCTCTCTCTCCCACAACACCCCCCCCCACTCTCTCCCTCAGGGATTGTGGTCTTTACCAAACTCTCCCGTTCAGCCTCTCTGGTGGCGGGTGGTCCTTGGTGGTCCCACCAGGCCAGGCGTCATACTGACTGCTGCAGGAGGTTAAGAGCCCAGCTCCCGGGCCGCTCTATATGTATTCTCCAGGCGTCCGGTTGAACGCCTGCATGGTTGCATCTCAACTTTACAATGGGTGTTTGGTTCACTTTAGACAGCTGTACTTCTTTGCTTGTGAGAGAAGTGGGTTCGAATGCACGACTTAAAGAGTTATTCTCGGTGCAATAGGCATGCAGGTTGACTTTCCTTTGGGCGATTTGACTATCTTCGGGAAATTATTTTATCTAAAGCTCAATTGTTTCTGAATATGTACAAATTAACGCTTGCATCTGAAGGGAATAGCTGCCTTGTTTTATTTGCATTGACAACTACGTCAGTGATTGGTGCAAGTAATTTCTCGATTGCAATTGCACTGATGTGCCTAAATGTGTATGGTTGCAGTGTTGCAGCTGTCAGTTTCGGGTGAATATGTGGTTACTGGCTAATTCTATCGCGATACAAAACGCAAGAGAATTCACTCTTATAATTACTCCGCACTATAACCAATCATGACGAGAACCACCTGTCATTAAACACACACACACACACACACACACACACACACACCACACACACACACACACACACACACACACACACACACACACACACACACACGATCTTACCCAGAGTCTGCACAGAAACAAATTTTCTTGACCATTTATGTTCATTGGCTAATTCCTAATATCAAGAAGACTTCCTTCTGGTGGCTGGTCCTGTACATGGTGGAATCGGGGCAACATCAGTTTTTTTCAATCATAATGGTTGTTGTTGCAACGTGACCTGCTCATAGTGGATACTTGTTGCAACATGGCCTGCGAATGAGGTTTCATTGCAGTATGGCCTGTTGATAATGGGTTATAATTGCAGCACGACCTGATAATTGGTTCACGTTGCAATATCTGCACATACGTTGTCATTATTGCAACATGGCCTACCACAAATTTTCAAATACCAATTTTAAAACAAAAAAAAAAGAATAAAGCTGAAATAGAATATAAAATACTTGCTATTACAATACAAATTTTGTCCCGATGATTAGAATCGCCAACATTTTACATAACCTTGAGTGCTAATCCATTTTTAAGGCACATGCCTATTATCTCGTCTCGTTTTGTTATAATAACTGGATCTTATCTTTTAATGTTGATAAGGGGATCATTAAAGATCCTTGCACCTTAACCCTCAGATAAGTACAGAGTCCGTTCGTCGAGTCCGTTCGTCGAGTCCGTCGGCTCATCTTGAGAACCAGTTGTCGTCAAGAAGAAATCAGACAAAGATTGACTACTCTACAACGATGCTTTATGACAAGGGCGCCACGCTCGTTAATGATTACTTGTTAACGAGTGCTTACCATCTTCAGTTGCCATATTTGCGTCACTAACACCTTCAGTTGTCATGTCTTGCGCCCTTGTTCATGCATTCTGAAATGGTCTTATTGCAGGTATCTCGTTTGTTGAGCTAATTGCATACAAATGTAATAGCTTCCACGTGACTCCATACAGCCCCTATTGCATACTGCATCCATCGCATACTGTATGCACCAAAAGCATAGGTTACTAGCACTCAATATATACGTGGAAATGAAAAGACAAAAAGACAAACATGGAAACCAAACGCTAGGGGGCGGGCCTCACCCAATTTGCAGGGGGAATAATATGGGGTAGGGACGAACATAGTCTGCTCGGGGTAGGACTAAGTTAAAATTAACAAATATAAGCATTTATAGACTTCGACTCCATGAAAATACAATTCTCATGGAGTCGAGTGTGAAATAATTGATTCCTCTCGAGTTTTAGTGATCATCATAATATATTTTGACACCCACACGTACACAGTTCCTGCAGTGCATAATAACACGTTTCTGAGAAGAGGGGAGAGGGGAATGCAGGAAGGAAGGAGGGGATGAGGGAACGTGGAGGATGAAGGAAGGAGGGATGAGAGAAGGGGAAAAATAGTGAACCATGGGGGAGGGGGGAAATCAAGGGGGAGGGAATTATCAGGGAAAGGGCCAAGTCATTACTACTGTATAGAACTGGGAAGGGTTGGACGGTCGGGGATTGAACGCCGAATTGTATGAAGCGAGACCTCTTCCGTCCAGTCCAAGTGGCTGGATCAAAGGGAAGATGAAGTGAAGAGTGGGAAAGCACGGAAGGGGGGGAGGGAACATTGGTGCATCGAGGTACCCCATATATATATATATATATATATATATATATATATATATATATATATATATATATATATGTCGTACCTAGTAGCCAGAACGCCTTTCTCGACCTACTATGCAAAGCCTGATTTGCTTAATAGGTCGTGATTTTCTTTATTTTTAAAAAATTGTATTGAATGGGTTTATTTGAAATATAATTATTAAAAACAAACATTATTGACTTAGTTATGTTAGTTTAGGTTAGGTTAGGTTTAAAATAGGTTAGGTAGGGATAAGGTTAGGTATATATCTACATTAGTTTTTAACTCAATTAAACAAAATTAACTCATGTATAGTGAAATGAATAGCCTTATCATTTCATAAGAAAAATAGAATATATAAATCAAGATTTGGCTCATTATGCAAATCAGGCCTTGCATAGTAGGCCGAGTACTGCATTCTGGCTACTAGGTGCAACATTAATATATATATATATATATATATATATATATATATATTATATATATATATATATATATATATATAATATATATATATGTTTGAGATTGGAGAGGAGAGAAGGAAGGGTAGGGAGATAGGGGGAAAATGAGGGAGATGAGAGGGAGGGGGATGGAAGATGGGGAAGAAGGGGGGGGGGATGTTACAAGAGGGAGAGGTGGAATGGGAGAGAGAGACTATCCTGGGGCACCGCTGAGTACTCTTCCCAGTATCTATAAAATGGAATGTCTGTTGGTTTGTCCGAGGTTCGAGGCCAGACGCTAGGGGGTAGTCTCACCAAACTTTCCAAGATGAATCATGTGGGGTTTGGAGGTGTCACAGGTCATTCGTATTAGGGCACAGCGCTACTAATTAATTTTCCGAGAGAAAATGAGAGAAAATTTGAGATGGAGAGAAGAGAAGGAGAGAGGGTGGAAGAAGGAAGGGAAGGAGAGGTAGGAGGGAGGGGAGGAGAGAGACCCAAGCTTAATTTGTTTGTTTCTCTCGTCTCCCCGAGCCTCTTATATCATCTCTCTTCTGGTTCCCTTCTCAAATTCTACCTATTTTTCTGTCCTTGAAGCTTCCATGGTCCTCATAGTCTTCCTCTGAAGTCTCTTTTATCCTTTATTCTCTCTCCTCTATTCGCTATTATATCCTCTTTCCGTTCCACACTTCTCTACACTCTCGTAGCCCAATACACACTCCGTCCCACTCCCCCCCTTCCCACACACCCTCTTGTCTCCCCCCCCCCCCTACACTGCATCTTGTCTTCCATGGGGGGACTGGAGGCACGCCCCCCCTCCGCCAGTACACTCCTCCAGCAGTAGCGGGGCACCCCCACCCCCACCCCAAGCTCGCTATCATCCACCCCCCCCCCCCAACAATGCAGCTGGAAACTAAATGCTCTGCGGCAGTAGCACAGTCAACTGGCTCGTTATCAACAAGCCAGTCCCAAGTACTATCCCAACAGCAGTGGTTAGCGAGCCACCCGCCCTCCAGGAAATATGGTGCTACTGTCCTTGTTTAGCAAGACAATTACTCATACGCCGCTACTCTCGTCCTTACAGTCAATATACAACGTTGTCGCGAGCAGTTCATTTCCCGGAATGGTCCTTCCTTCACCTGTAGCAGCCTGGAGAGCGAGGCAAGGGCTCTAGCGGATAATGCTAGAGGAGTAGAGATGGTGGTCACGTGACAATGACGTCAGTAGTGCGGCGATATTATGCGTCTCGGCGGGAAAGTGTGGGAGGGAGAGGTGGGAGGGAGAGGTGGGAGAGCTCTCTCCCGTCCTCGACAGCATCTTCCATCTCTTCACAGGCGATGGGGATGCCCAATCTCCACTCGCGGGCAAAGTTAAATCCATATAAATACCAATTTTTTAAGGCTTCGAATCCTCCAATGATAATAGTATACATATAATGACCATGGAATATATATGCAAAATGGGGATCGTAGTGCTCTCCAAACGTTCACGTTCTGTACTTTCGGTTTTGTAGGACCTCCTTGAAACACGGCCATAACCTAACCTAACCTTTTCCAGGCCTAGTAGAGCACATACTGATATCAGGCCTAAGATTACATATATCATCTAGGATAAAGTATATTAGAGCTAGAAAAGGTTAGATTGTATTTATGATTGGTGCTGATCCACATCACTTGTCTCAGAATATCTATGTCCCAGCATCCCTTCAAAATCACAGCCTAATCATCCACTCAGTATCTATCCCGTCATACTCTCGATATTTCACAGAATCCTCTTGGTATCTACCTCTCAGCATCCTCTAAGTATTTGTATCTCAGTATTCGCTCTTAATGTCCCCCAGAAAGGCAGCACTCGAGGCGAGGTTGGTAAAGCTGAGGCAGCACTCGAGGCGAGGTTGGTAAAGCTGAGGCAGCACTCGAGGCGAGGTTGGTAAAGCTGAGGCAGCACTCGAGGCAGAGTTGCGTTGAGGAGTTCGTAGTAATAAAACCCCGCTCCAACTGGAAACGTCTGACCTACATATCAGGACTAGCGTCACCGGTGGGGTGCTGGGGCGGAATCGGGACTAGGAAGTCGGGGTAGGCTGCTATTGGCCACCACCTTGCCAAATTTGGTCGTTTCCCCTTCAATGGTGTCCAAATTCATACCGGAAAAACATACTTTGTGTATATATGCAAGGGGGATAGATATATGACAACATAGAATTCAAGTTTAAGAGCACGGTAAACGCATTCAGCACTTAAAACTGTGTGTGTGTTTGGTATGCATTTGGGAACCGTTTGAGGGAATTCAATCAAACGCAGCATGGTGATAAAGGGCTTCCAGTAGGAGGTCCAGGGCTGTAGCCGAGCTTCTCAAGATTCCCGGGGGCCGTGAGGGGGTCTGGAGACCAAGAAACAATTTTCGATCCTCAGAATGCCAATTTCCAGTGACCTCATCAGAAAGCAACCAGCTTTCGACCAGGCTACGGTCTGGCTTTCACCGTCCATGATGAGATTCTCTGTAATTTGTTGTGCAAACCTTCTGGACCCTCTTGTGAGTTCCTCACACATCTTCCTGTTGTTCTGTGTGTGTGTCCTTTCCAATCCTCAGTTACATTTCCTGTAACTTAAATCTTGTTTTCTTCCTGATGTGCATCACACCAGGCAACGACTAGCCACACACCAGGCTATGTATATATATAGTTGGAGAAAGTGGAAAACGGAGCCAGAGATAAGAAATGGGATGAGAGGAGGAGCGAAGACGTAGGAAGAGAAATGGGAGAAAAATCGGGAAGAAGACAACAGGAAGGCAAGTTAAAGTAAACACAATAATTAAATAATGACGACGATTATGGCGATAAAATTTTCCGATGGTAACAGTGTTGACACCATCAGTAATGGGAGCAAAATAGAGTAACGATGGCCGCGAAGGCTCTAATAGCCATTTTAGCTGGTTGGTACAATGATGTATACTGACTAACAGCCACAAGTTCTAACCTTATTCCCTTACTGACTGACTGGTCGGCTGGACCCATGTTAAGGTATCTATCGCCTCCTAGACGAACTCGTCTGTCTCCTGATGAATTGTGGTTTTGTGTTTGAGTACATGTATTGTGATGGAGATAGACACACACCCACACGGGTGGTACGTGAACAAGGGGACACAGGTGGAAACTTAGTACCCAAATGAACCATAGGGACGTTTAAAAGAACTTTCAGTGTCAGTAGTAAATAAAGTAGAATGCATTAGGCAGTGATGTGGTGGAGGCTGACTCCATACACAGTTACAATTGTAGACATGATAGAGCCTAGTAGGCTCAGGAATCTGTACACCAGTTAATTGACAGTTGAGAGGCGGGACCAAAGCGCCGAAGTTCAACCCCCGCAAGCTAATTAACCATCTACAATACTTCTCTCCGGGGCGAGAACTCGGGTCCGTTATTTCCCTGCGAGTTGATCACATCAAGGTCACACACACACACACACTTCCTTCCTTCTTGTAATGAACCTCTCGCTATAATTAACAGCGAGTGTGAATGACAATATCATTTTTGTACACATCTTAATACATTTAATGAGAAATTCTTCCATAAATTTTAACCAAGGAAAAAATTATGTGCTGGTAGCAGACACTTCAGTTTAATTAAATGCGCAAATGACATTCCCATTTTTCGAAGCTACTCATTTATTTCAGAGTTTCCCACTTAGTTCAGTTCCTCATATTTCTTGAGAAACTTCCCTCCTTGTCTTCTGTATTTTGTATTTCGCATTTCCATCAATGTCTCGAATACATAATTGTATTTGCTGAGTTTGCATCGATCCACGACTTCGTGTAGTTCATGTGTTGTGCTGCTTCCTGCCTCCTGCCCCTCCCTTGACTGGCGAGGACAGGCAGTGTTGGCCTCGCTACAACGGTACGAGGAGAGGCAGTGTTGGCCTCGCTACAACGGTACGAGGACA